>CM029134.1:27145059-27377559 GCA_016859345.1 Istiophorus platypterus
AGAGATTTTTTTCCGGAGGTCATTATGTGTCTCAGGTCTTTCAATTCTCTTTTTTTTTATCTATAAATTCAATATCTTTTGGTTTTGAACTGTTTGCCTGAAATTTGAAGATGTCACTTCAGACATTTATGATAGTAATTTTTTTTACTTTTTTTGACATTTCATGGAATAAAATCAAAGTAGCACTCACATCAGTGTCATGTAAGTTGAGAAATTGTAAAACTTACTTTCAAATCGATGGCTCATTGACAATGTCAATGAACAGGTAGATGAAAAGATGAAAAGACTAGTGTAAATTACCTGGAACCGCTCCGAGCTGTAGAGTCTCTTCAGTGAATCCCTGAAGGTAATGGTTGTTGGAAACTGTCCTGTGGCCGGACTCAACTCTTCGCTGGTCATGTGCAGCTCTTCATCTTCCAACTGACCTGGCTGCTCATCACCCACAGTGGTGAAATACCTCAGGTATCGAGCCATTACAGCACACTCTACAAAGAGAGAGGATTACGTCCAACCTCTGTTCACCTTAAAGGTAAAAAGAGAAGAGTATATTTCAATTCAAAGGCACACCAAAAGCTTTAAAATGAGATTCCACAGTATTCTCATTATACAATTTGATAAATGGCCACTTACAAAGTGTTTTATTGTTTTTTCGGGATCTCTGCAAAACAGCAAAAAGCGATATATTTTAAAATTTGTGGAGCACTGTGGGTCATCAACTACCTGTTTTTTCACTCACTTTTTCAGGTTTGCAAATCATGTCAGCATTTGTAAAGATTTCTCAATAAGTTAGCCAACCTGAGTTTACTTCTCTTTTTTTAAGATTGCAACATGTTATTAAGAAAGCAAACCATCTTAGCCTGGGTTCAAAAGGAAGCTACAGACATCCTCCATGTACACGCACGCACACATAGATACGCATCTGCACACACACACACACACACACACACACATACATAAATTATATGTGTGTGTATATATATTTATATATTTATATATATATATATATATATATTTATATTTAAAATCTCACAGACATAGTAAGGGTTGTCTAACATGTCTGTCCAACATCTCTCATAGGGCTTAATTGGCTTGATGTCTCAGGACTTCTAAGGCCATAGCAGATGCTTCACACCATTTTCTTGCTCATCATACTTAATCCTGGAAGAGACCGTTCCTATAAGGAGAGAAATGCTTCATCAAACGATAAAGGTGATCACTCAGAACAACTTTGTACTAGTTTGCAGTGACACCTCCCTCTACGGGACAAGTGGACCCAAACCAGCCAGCGAAATGCCCCCCTCAGCAATACAAAGCCACTGGATCCCCTCACTGTAGGGGTCCATCATTCGGGCCTGTACTTTTCTCTTCGTTTACACCAAACATACACTCATCCACTTGTTGAGTATATGGTGAAGGGTGACTAAACTGACCACATCACTTTTTTCAGCATCCATGTAAAGATGCGGTTATTGCACTATTGAAGTGTCAAATGTGCAACCATTTATATGGGTTAATGCACTGCAACCCTGCTATAATATCCCTCTCTATGTAATTGCCTGTGTACTTTTTTTCTTGTTTTCCTTGCATATTACACCAATGTACGACCATCAAAGTCATCAAATGAGCTGCTGACCACAGTTTTCAACCCAATTTACTGATGTCTTTGTCTTTCCCATAGATAGAAATGCAGACGTCACTTTAGTCACTGTTGCTATTGAAACACCAGCCAGTTGAGCATCTTTGTGAGTGAGGCTCCTGCCATCCGTACCCCAACAATGAATCCTCTTTCAAAGTCACTTAAATAATCCTTTCGCCATCTTGACCATATCAAGTTACTTTTTTCCCCTTCTTACACTGATTGATGTATATATTCTATCTACTCGGTGTAAAAAGCAAAGAAATGGGACGTATTTCCACTGGAAGAGTGAATTAAATCGTGTGTTGCAATCATAGACAACACGACAGTAAACGTACATCGACACGCTTGGCCGCAAACATTCAACTTTTCCTCGCAGTCCCTGCAGACATCAGAGTTGCAGTTAGTGTCGCTTACCTGTACTCGTCTGTTTTAGCAGCTCGCTATTGCTCTGAGGTCGCAGCTGTCGGACAGTAGGCTACAACTCGTGATAAAAACATCCGCCCGGGCTGTTTCGGCCAACCAAGTATTTTTACCAGCAGTAACGCCTGGCTCTGGCTCTGGCTCTGGCCCTGGTTCTGGCTCTGGCTCTGGCTCTGGCTCTGGCCCTGGTTCTGGTTCTGGTTCTGGTTCTGGTTCTGGCCCTGGTTCTGGTTCTGGCCCTGGCTCCAACACTTGGCACGTCAGAACTCAGACTCTTCCTCTGAAACCACAACTACTGATTGAACGTCTTACCCTTTGCTCGGCTCGGTCGAGACTCTTCGCTGCTCTTCTCGGCCAAGACTCCTGAAGACTCCTAAACTCAGTGAAGTCGGAACATAGAAACCCCGCCTCCGCCTTTAAACCAACCCTTGTCCTCTCCTGTCCACAACAGCGTCGTGCAAAACTACGTTTAAAACTCGTGAGCTTTTATGCCGTCTCTATTCGCTAACCTTTGTCAGTCTTAAACATTTGTGATACACAACTCACATACACTCTATATACACTGCTTACACTTTAACACTGAATTCCTCTAACACTGTCTCTAGAAATATGCACCTTATTTCCGACAATGTCTCTGATAGTAAGTACAGTGTATGTATAAGTACGTATATGCAAGGGAAGGATCATTGAATGGACTTATTCTTGGACGCATTGCTAAGGAGCGGCGGACCCGGCGGAGCTGACCCTATTTTGCAGTCTATTCTTGGATCCCACGCTTTTTTTTCCAGCAATTTAAAACGACAATAACCACGTGATTTCTGATTCTTTTCCTTATTCCGAATAGTTTCGTGCATATACCGGTTAAATCCAATCAAATTATATTCATCTAACCGCGAAGATGTCAAAGCCAGATCACGTTCAGCCTTTTAATAAACTCCGGTTTGGTTTTAGTAGACACTGTACAGGTAGACCTACTTAGGTCATTTTAGGTGATAACTCTGCTATCCACTACCTGTAGATAATATTTTACATATGTTAATCATATAGTATACAGTACCAAATATTTGATGTTCCTTATCAGCTGATCGTTTTTGCGGTGCTGAGGGGATTAAATCGGTGCTGAGGGGATTATAAATTTAAATGAAAATGTGGACTTTATATTCATTTAAAGTTGAGGTTTTCTATCTAGAGTCAGTGTGTTATATTGCGTTTGGTGCCCAAACAAGATCAATGTATGCCAAAGCAGTGTTGGTTTCCATAAACAGTAATAGTGGATCTATCTATCTATCTATCTATCTATCTATCTATCTATCTATCTATCTATCTATCTATCTATCTATCTATCTATCTGTCTGTCTGTCTGTCTGTCTGTCTGTCTGTCTGTCTGTCTGTCTGTCTGTCTATCTACCAATCCTCCGTCTGTCTGTCTGTCTATCTATCTATCCACCCACCCATCCACCCGTCTGTCTGTCCGTCCGTCTGTCTGTCTAGCTATCTATCTTCTCCTTGTTACCATTATTATATTCCCTTAATAGATATTTGACTTGAATTTTCTACAGTCTGGTTTTAGGATCAAGTAACATTTTGCTGTACTTTGATTTTTCATTTTCTTCTTGCTATCTAGCTATATGCTTTTCTTTGCAATTCTAAATATTGTTTTTTTTTTTTTACAGATTTACGTATTTGATATAGGAAACTGTGTTGGTATGACTATGGTCAGAGATGTTTATCTCTGTAAAAAAAAAAAAAACCAACAATTTTTAATTTGCTATTTTTTTGCTTTTATGTGAGAGCATACTTACCTGCCCCAGCACAGAGATCTGATGGGGTAAAGGACATGGCTTCACCCATGGATAGGTTGTGTTATTAAAAAAAATCCATTTACAGGCACTCACAGGGATGGTTAAGAATAAAAACCACTAAAAAATGTGGTCTCATATATAACAAAAAGCCCAGTAGCCTTTACAGTTTTTTTACACTTGCTAATGTGCATTTCTCAAAACTGAGATTGCTTTTCTAAACTCCTCACTCAGTCATTAAAGCAGCAGTCAATGCTGACTAAACTGTGGATCACTTTTCTTTCTGTTGATATGCACAAACACCACATCTTTCAAAATTTTTGAAGGTTTTTCTCAGTCAAACTCAACCAACACCATTTACGATTTGTACACATTTATGTACTATCGTAAAAACTGTTAATTTAAGTTCTTAAATTAACACAACAGAAATAATACTGTAAGGAAGGAAAGGAGGCATGTGAAGCAGAATCCAGGATCACTTATCCTTAAACCTTACTTTCCATTCCTCTGCCACACAGAGTAATCCTCCTCCTCATTAGTGTTAGAGGTACTTTAAAGGTATGTTGTATTGTTTGTAATTATTGCAGCCAAACAGGCTTGTATTTTGTGTAACAGTTGAAAGAGCACATTGTCCATCTAGAAGTCCTACTGTCCAAGAATATAGGACTATATAACCAAAATCAATGCTCAAAAAGTTACACAATGTACTTTAACATTAACATTTCAAAATAATTGATCTCACTTGGCAATCAGTGAAAGAGATGCTGATCAAGTATGCAGTATGGTCCAGATAACAAGATCTTGCTTGCAAAATCAGTGGCTGTATAAAATGGTGGTGATTGACATCACCAATCCACATACGATCCGGATTCCACAGTCTGATATTTTTATAAATTATATTATTACTATTATTTTTACACCTTTATAAGTGTAATAATGCAATTTTAAGTCCATAGCTAAAATGGTGTAGCACAAAATAAATAATTAATTAGGAATTAAACAGTTCCACAAAGATATCCAATAGCCCCCATTCTCTTATCATCTTTGAACTCATGTTTAGAAATCTACTTACTCTTAGTTGATAGTGCACCGCTGTGCACCTGATTTGACACATTGAGGGAGTTGCCATAGTAATTTGTACCCCCACACCAGTTTTTATGTGACGCTTACCTAATCCACAGTTCGAATAAATTGATTCGGGATACACTTAAATTGATTGTATTTTTGTATATTTTGCAAGAAGCGTTGTAGGGTTTAGTAACTGTAAACTGTGGTAACTACTTTAATTCTCACTTGTCATTTATGTATGACCTATATTTGTATATAACATATACAAGTTTGTGTATAGGAAACATTTTACTCATTGGAAACACAGTTCTGACATTCTTAGTATTTCTTTGATGTTTTATTTTCCAACAAAAGAACTCAGCTGCTGCTGGAATTCCAATCCCTCCTTCATCCTTATCATGGGTTTGTAGTCTTCTCTGTCATATTAACATACGGTATTTTCTCACCCCAGATAACTGTTTTGGGGTTTTTTGCACTTGTTTTTGTTTTTGCTGTGAATTCTCATGGATAATTAAGGCCACAATATGTGGTCCATTGCTGAAAATGTCTGGAGTCTGTTGCTTTTAAATGGTGCTCAGGATTATGTAGATTGGTAGGACAAAATCTTAAAATCCATGTAAAATTGAGTCTGAGAAAAAAAAATGTAGAGAGAAAAATGTTAGTTTTTGCCTTTTCAAGGCATTTTATGCTTGTTAGTACCAAAAACTGTATATGGTGAGTAGAGGGGCAAATTGTTTGAGTATAGGAGGTTTAAACAACTATGTTTCAAGTTTTCTGAAGTGGTTATTTAATATTTTTCTTTATGTAATATCTTATATGTTTAAGTCAGTGGGTGATTCAGGAAGTTGTTAATGACCACATCAGTTCCCCAGTTTGGGCTCTGAGCTACACTGTCTCTTTGTTTTATATCTTAAACTTTAAATACCCAATGGACATGTCAATTACCCTGAATTTCACTCATATTAAGAAAAACATTGTGTATGCTGTGAAATGCTGTGTATAGAGCATATTTTTTGTTACAGTTTATTAAATTGGACATTGTCAAATCTTGCTTTCCACAGGGTTAAATCTATTGTAAGAAGTTACTGAGCTGACAAGCTCACATGAATGAAAGGTAAATGGAAACTACTGGACTTTAGTACACAAATGCTATACATAAATCTTGGATCATTGGTAAAATTGTCATTTGAGAGAGGGCATTCATTCATTCATATCAATTCAAATGAAACTCCCTGTGCCACCAGAAACTTGGTTGCTAGTGCTCTTTTTTCCTGCTTGTCTGCAAGCATGTTTCTCATTTCTTAGCTCATGTCTGGAGCACTGACAGAGTAAATCTGCAGTCACGCCAGCCTAAAAAAAGACTCGCTCCTCATTCATTTAGACAAAGGAGGGCAAAAAATGCACTGGCTTCCTGTTGCAAAAAGATATTTCCTCATTCACCAAATCTAGCTGAACTTTGACCAAAATCACATGACTGACTTATGCTCAACCAAAATGAGAGGAGTAGGTGGGTTTGGCCTCATTTTGCTCATACTCATGTTGCTCTGTGTCTGCTGGATGTGGACATAAATTGTTAGTTAATGCATTAGCCTTACAAATTCATACCTTGTTCAGTGTCAATAAAAACAGGTAATGCACCTATAACCATCCACTTATTTTTCACTATTCAATTTTTTGAAAGAAATTCTAAATCTTTTTTGGCATCACTCCCTTTGAATCAGTGTTATCTAAAGAACTGGACCTCTGGACTTTGTGCTCTCTCCTTCCTCTTTACATTTTGAATGTACATGCAGATTCTGTGCCTTCCCCAGACAGTGATGCCAGTGCTTCAGTGTAGTGCCAATGCAGCAATAACACAACTCACTCTTTATAATTATAATAATTATTTTTTATTAATATTATAATTTCTTCTATTCTTTTTTTTGACACACTCCTAGTCTTCCTCACATTTGCAGTTTTAAATCATGGTTCCAAAACAAAAAATGATAAGCATTTAGGAGATATGTCCTATTTCCTTTGGTGCAAAATTGTAGCAGTAGCGCCACCATGTGGTTAAAAAATGAGCTAACAAATATTGAAAAAATGTTTTGGTTAATATATTGGCAACCATGAGGCATAGAAGAAAAAAATCTTTATCTATGGATTTAGTAAATGGTCCTAGAGAACATGGTATAGGTCACATCCTTTTTCATCATAAATTTTTTTTCTGACATGTCTTAAGATGACACTCTTGACTCCCTATCTTACATCCTTCATCCAGGCTTCACCAAACTTGTTACCCCGAAGATTGCCCACATGTTTGATTTCAGATAATAAACAGTTTTTCTATGCCTGGGAAACCAGCTTTTGTTAGTGAGTTCAAATCAATATGCTATAAGCACCTAAATGCTTCATGCAATGGCAATTAAATTTGGCTGAAATGTACAGACTGTGACCATGAATAAGACTGCCTAGTTTCATGAGCTAACAGATATTCAAATATATAAATATGTATACATCCAAAAGGTTTTATTATCACATTATCAAATCTGAATCCCTAAACATATCTATATTAATCAAATTGGTGTGTTTGAATCTCTTGTCAAATTTAATTAGGTTTAGCTTTTAACAAGTAACCAAAGCTACTTAAAGAACTAGAATTGAAACATTCAATATATATCTGTATTCACCTTTTATGTGTTGAGAAGCCATAAACACATTTTAGTTCAAAATAACGTTAGCAATAGACCGATTGTAGCTGATTACAGGAAACCTATCCAACAAACTAAAATGTAAATTAACTAGCATTACACACCTTTTTGTCCAAACTGTCGGAATGCTCATGTTATTTTCCCTTTGTATCTTCTGGGTGCTGACCACTAAATGTATTGAATATTCATGTAATTTGTGTATTACTTGAAGGGTATATAAAAATGATAGGCTTGTAAAGAGTGGAAATAAATAATGTGAAACATATGCATTTATAAGCTTTAAGTATTTATTTGTTATGCATAATAGTTTAACTAGGAGATTCAGACTGATTAGTGAGATCATTTCAGTAGTCAAGAGTCACCACTCACTTGGTCATGTTGGGCTGTCAAAAACAAACAGACATAGAGGGGTGTTACAAAGTAGTGTTTCTTTTACCTTATGATAACATTTGTTTCATGGACACTCGCATGCAGAAAACAAATTAACTATAAACTGCAGTCAAAGGTTTTGTTTTGGCCTTTTGACGAGTTACTCACAGAATTAGGTACAGCTGATTTAATCTTCTGCCACAGAAATTTGTCATTTTAACCGGCAAACATGATGGTGGTGGCTAAAAATAAGCATTCACTTAAGCATGCCACAGCAGAAAGGTAAAACTCCCTTTTAACAGGAAGAAACCCTTAGCAAAAAAAAACTCATGGTCGGCAACCATCTGACTTGACCAGTTGGGTTGAGAAACCGCAGATATATAATAATACAATATTGAAACAGAGGGTTTTGAGCAGGATTATGGGAGCAGTAGGTAGTCTGCAGTCATAGATTCAGACTCTGCAGAGAAACCTGTGGAAAGTGACAGGAGGAGAGAGGAGAGAGATGAGAAAGCATAAAACTATGGGAGAGAGAAGTTAGTAATGATCTGAATGGATACAGTTGGAGGGAGGAGAGAGGATCTCAGTGCATCATGGAAATCCCAAGAAAGTCTAGGCCAGAATGAAACAAGCTATCAGAACCAAACCATACACCCTATAAAAGTACCCAATATCGCACTCAAACGGTAAATGAAAATGTGGAGGTAGCATCCTACATACATTGGTTCAGGGTAGTAAAGTGTATTAAATCATTTGAAAATTATTTTGCTGTTGTCATTGAGTGAGCCACTCAATCTTGTCTTCAATAAGAATTTCCTACAGCATGCCAATATAAACTATCTAATTTGAAGAAGAGGTTTCAGTGTTTCTTTGATGAGATTACCAAAAACAGGAAAGCAAACTCTTGAATCAGATCTACATAGAACTCTACACTACTTTTAAGTGCCAAGTTTTGTGAGGACAAAAGTTTGCACTGGACTGCCCACTAGCTGAAGAGAAAAAAAAAATCCCACAATATACAGATCACATCTCTGGTCCCTTTCTGAGAACTAAATTTACTGAGAAAGTAGTGTGGTAGAACTTATGCATCACCTCATTAATGAAACCATTGAAACAGGAATCAGCAGGTTTGAAGAGTTCGAGGCTGCATTCATCTTGAACAGTCTATATGAATGGTGACTTCCAAAACAATTTGATGCTGACTGACTGAGGAAGGATCTGTATTATGAATGTTCTGCTGACCAACCTCATCAGGGGGAAAGGACTTCCATCTGCTTGCCTCTGGATAACCACGACCTGCAGCAGCCAATCAGATTCCTCCTGCATAGCATCAGTGGGTTCTTAATCTGACTTCGAACTTTTTACCTAATGAAATCAAGCAGTGCATGATTCACAAAAGATGCAGCACAGTAACTGTTAATGCGCTCCATCTTTGTTTTAATTAATACTTCTGGCTTGTAATTGTGACGTGGTATATCCAAAGGTGGGGAAAGGACAGGCTGTTTTTCCATTGATAGCAACCTGTAAAGCTAGACTAACTTGATTTTAAGACTTAAGTCACAAATGAACCAACACCACTATTTTGCCCCAATCCCATACACCATCCTGCTGAGCCAAACACTCAGTGGCGCACCAAATGTGGATTAATCCAGTGAAAATATTCCAAATGCACCATTTCCTCTTTAGAGTAGTTTGCAAAAAACTTAGCTGTTTTACCTATGTCATAGGATAACAGAGGCCTTTTCAAAAGCAAAATGAGTATTAATGAGGTTTTTTCTTAAGATTTACTGTAGGGACCAATGGCTTGATGCTGAGTGCCACAGAAAGGAAAATTACCCAAGTATTAAGACAGATTAAGATATTGTTGACCAGATTTATCCTCAACATCAAATTTTATTTCAACATCTCAGACAATTTAAACAGAGACCCCACATTTTACATTACAGTATAATCAAATCTTGATTAATAATCATTATTTTCGGTAAAATGTTACACATAGGTGATGTCTTCAGGACACGGTCAAGCAGAAATTATACAAGTTCTTTTTACAGCTTCCACCAATTTATGCAGACGTGCAGCGATGACAATCAGCAGCCCACTAGGTGGACTGAACAGGATCTTGTCCACTCTTCCCAACCAGCCTGACAGGCAACATACAAGAAACAAAGCATAATTATTACAAGATAGCTCATATCCAAGTTTGTGCAGTAGGCTATTGCAGGTAGTGTGTATCAGGTCTTCAGTCAGGTTCTGGAAAATTGTTTTTTACTCAAACCTGTGCCAAAGTCCCGAGTTTCTCTCCCAATACTATGATTCTACAGCAGAGAGAAGGTCTCTACCATAGCAGTACAAGATTGGGTTTACATTGCTTCAGCATACTAAATGAAAAATATTGTGCATTATTTTGTATTAGCATATTATATACCAAGATGTCAGTTTGGGTTCCTTGCTGATGTTTGCTGCGCCCCTGCAGACCAGCTGTTCCACATGCTTCTGTGGACAAATAAAGAGCAGTGAGTCAAACTAGAACCATACTACTTATCACTGATCACAGTCTGTTATGCTCAGGATTTTAAGTTCACCACAGTGTTTTGTCAGCATGATGTGTTATATTATTCAGTCATCACAGCATATAAAAAAAACGTTTTAGTATAAATGGTATAACTGCTTCTGCCATTCTCACCCTAGTCCACCTGCAGCAGGACTGTCAACTCCATGATGGGCAGTTCAGAGGCTCTGCCTGCAACACAACCCGGAAAAAGTGTAGTTCAGACAAATTCACTCAAAACCACAGGTCTTTATGCTCAGTGTCAAGTTAAGATGAAACAGACATTTTTATAATTTGTTTTTATTTTACAGATTAATCTAGAAAATATCAGTTTAAATGATGATGAAAAGAATAGTGTCAAATTATAACTTTCATTTTAGCTCACCAAAATTTCTTTCCTGAAACACATCTATATACCAATTTTTTTAATATTGAAAGTGGAAAGTTGGAAATAAGCAATCTTGCTTAAAATATTAAGCAAGTTTTCCATCTTTAACTTTATACCCAGAAATCACATCATCTTTGACTCTTTTTGACAAGGGCCCAAACTTTTTCCTGCAACTCTAATATGGTAACATTGGTAACAAGCACTTGAACTTTAGCATTTGTAACATATTCATGTATTTTAGATTAACAGCTATGCTAGCTAACTTTCATATCCATGAAAATAATTTTAACCCTTAATCTTACATCCAAACTTCAAAGGCTGGCATTCACCAAATCAAAACAACTCATCCCTTTCAGGCTCATCAAATGCCCCAGGTTTGACATATCGTCAATTAAAGTTATCATAATGCTACTGTAATGCAGATTCTTGCTTTAAGGAATGTGGAGAGTCAAAAGGTTATACCTCCCAGAGAATGCCATCTAACCACCCATCTAAATGCAGCCTCTTGAAAGTGCCAATGTTGTTATCTGTATGTGAATGTGCAGCCCTGTACTAGGCCTGCCCTGCTGTTGAATCAGAGCAGGCCACTCTCGTTGGGCTGTGCTCCGCAGCAGCTCAGTAGCAGCAGACTCTAAAACAGAACCTGCCGAGCTGAGACCAAGAACAGAGACTTTCTCTACCAGCACTGTAACACTGAGCGAGGCACACACTGCCTTGTCAGCTGACTGAGAGCTGGGGGTGGAGGGGGGACAACCATGTGTGTTGTGCTACAATAAATGAAATATGGGTTGGGAGCTGAACCAAATGTAGAGTTCCACAACCACACACTTTTGCCTGTGTAATAATCATGTGACTAAACCTGTACTGTTCTTGTAGGTCCAAGTCATAACTTAGTAAATAATGGTTTTTCGTTACTCAATTCACAGTTCTGTGCATTTACCTTTGGCGAGGGAGGAGATTGGTAGCTCTATCCTATGGCTGCCACTCTGCCACGTTTGTTCAACAGGGGATTCACCATCTCTGTAAGGACCAACTTGAACGTAAGATCGGTGCAAACATAAGAAACGTCACAATCAAGCCTTTAAGGGTTTCAGGTTGTTATTCATTAATAGGCAGGCAGTCTACAGGGAGTCTTTGATCAGTTACTCACTGTAGAGCACAGCCTTTCAATAATCATCCCACAGAATCAGACTGCACTGATGCAGTTCAAACAGTTGCATTATCCCTGGTAAACAAAATGGGTTTCCTGGCTGCACAGTGGACTTCTTTTTTAAACTGGATTTATGATACACAGAATGAATACTAGTTATACACATGCTGGAGCATTGAAACAGTTCTGATTCAGATTTCCCACTTTAATTCAAAAAAGCACTCACTATTCACTGATAAAATGACCGCAGGAGTTGTAAGTGGGTTACTCAAATAGCTGTGTTGTGGGTAAAACACTTAAATACTGCACAGGCAACTTGTTTAATCTGCATTCTCCAATTCAGAAGATTTACAAAAACAGATTTAATGGGTAAGATTTTAAATACTTAGGTAAGAGACAAGTACATTTTCTATTGAATATCCGATGAATAATCACAAGTGATCCAAAAATTGGGAAGCAATTACAATTTTCCATGCTGTTTAGTTTTTGCATTTCTAAAAATGCAGGGGCTAAAAACACATTTACAATGTCCTACTAATCCCACCATCGTTAGGCAGACACACTCATGTACCTGCCACTGAAACCAAGGGATCCATGCACTATTAACTACCTTCAGGATTACACTGAGGATGTAAAAATCCTGGACAGCAAAAACCCTTCTATGGCTAAACCAGAATAAAACTGAAGTCCCAATCTTCAGGCCTGCAAACTATTTTGCTGCCACAACCAACACTCTTGGTCCCATCAGGTCCCATGTAAAAATTACTTCTAATCCTGGTCTGAAATTTGATAAAAATCAGTTGTCAGCACTAGCCTCTATCAATTTTCAAAATTAAAATAATTCAATTTTGTGTAAGATTTTAAGCCTATAGCCCCCCCCAACTCAATTACTAAAAAATTTCAATGTAGAAATCAGAAAGAAGAGCGACCACATCACTGTTACTCAATTCTAAATGCTAACAAATCATGGGTTCTATGGTCAGTGAAATCTGCAGTTGTAAATGTTAATTCAGTTTGAAAATCGATTTCTTTGTCTATATGGATTCTCAACAACTGGCACGCTGTCCTTATAACTAGGACTGATCCATGAAATCAATAGTAAATGATGTATCAACATTAATGAAGTCGATAACAGCCAGCCGTAAGTCGTGCCTCACAAGAGATAGTTAGCAAAACTAGCGAACCCATGTGCGTCCTGCTGTGCGGTTACATGGACGCCTTCACATATAGCCGCCATTTCTACACACAAACCACTTCAGTTCTTTCTGTCGATAGTTACAATAACACAGGTCCCAGTCAACTGTTTACAGTCGTCGTGAGGGTATTATTTCTTCCAGTCTGGCAGCGTTGTTACGCCAACATGTGTAAAAACAACTGAAACGCTCACCACATTTCACGGGTCCGTCGCACATCCTGGCCACACGCTTCCAGGAGACTGAGAGAGCGAACGGAAGTCAGCTATGGGTTTATAACGAGCTGTGTCGCTGTGCATTGTGGGAAGGGAAGCTCACACAAAGATCGTCTTGTGAGTTGATGCCACTGACCTGGCTCAGCTGCAGATAGATGGTATATTCTTAGGGAAAATCAATATCATAATGGAGAAATGCTTAGAAAAGACAAATTGACCGACATATGGTTAACCTTTGATAAATGTTATGTTGATAAAGTAAGAGTTGCCTCATTTGGAAGTTTGCTTTAGAAAGCCTATTGTGGTTGTTTCTCAGACTTCAATTATGTGCAGATGATGTAGGAAACTGCGCTGACAACGGCTTGATTGCATGAAATAGGTTTATTACAAAGAAGACCAGCGTCGATCAGGCACCATGGTTTGCCTGGGAGACGACTCGGAGCCAGAACGAGTCTCTCCCCGAATCACAGCTCAAAACTCCCTTATATACTTTTATGTTCAGGCCAATGTTTAGACAGACGGATAGTAACTTATGGTTCTCGTCAATAACAGGGCCCCAATTCCCAGGGCAAAAGGGTCACCAGAACAATGGGAAAGCAAACATATATCACATGTCAGATACTACACTATAACAAGGAAAATGTGTCAAGAAGGTTAGATACTGAACATCTTGTGATCTCTGCAAAATTAGAAAAGGAAAGTATTTGCTATCTGTTTGGCATCTAATACAATATAGTTATAATGTGGGCAGTTTTAGTTATTTTTTTATGAATTTAATTCAATTTTAAAATTTGTATCGGGAGAATTTGACAGCAATATAGAGAAATAGTCTGAGACCCCCTTTTTGTCAAAACTATTTGAAAGGGACACATCCTTTCTATGTTAGAAAAGATAGGTTGCAAAAACATTTGTTTCTGTTATAGGCCTAAAGAATATGCAAACAGTCAATTATTTTATTTATAATTTTTTTCTTTTGAGTTTTTTATGTTTTTTTTTGACTGTGGCTCTATTCTTAGAATAATCATTTTTATCAGCAGGTACCCACATACTACTACTACTATTAATACTAATACTACTAATAATAACAACAATGTACCACTTGTTGTTAGAGGGATTGCAGGGGGCTAGAGCAACTTCTTGCAGGGGGAAAAACAACCCCCATGGAGAAAGGCCACGGCCAAGTTAACTCAAAATGTAAATAGCTTACATTTGTTTTGAATAAATAGGAAATAATGAGTGTAAGTATTTGATATAAAGAAATATAACCAGACTTTGGTTTCATTCTGCACCTGACAGGAGCTAACCTCTTGACCTGTGCGGCAGTAAGTGCTTAACTGATGACCTGTGGAAACACTGGATGGAGAAACCACCTGTTGAAGTTTTAAGTTGAAGGTTAAAAATGGCTTTCACTGGGAAGAAGCATGTGCTGTCCATGGACTTTATCTGTGTGTTCAACAAAGCCAAGGTAAGTTAGCGGACACTATCGAAGTTTATGACAGTAAGTGTTTCATTCCTTTCATTCATTTATTCATTCCCAAAAGGGATAAGCTGCAAGATGAAACATTCTATTCAACATTTAAGCAAGAATAAAGTTTTATTTTTGTTCTGTGCAAGTTTAGAGTGAAAAAAGGAAAGGATCAGAATACAAAAGTTAGGGGATCCAGAGAGATTTTAGCTCCCATACATGCCCGATCCCTCTACCAAATTCTTTGAAATTTGTTTCTTTATGTTTTGTGTAATCCCGCTGACAAACAAACCAACAAAAAGACACGGGTGCAGAGGTATTTAAAAATAAACAATTCTTACAAAGCAGAAGAAGATAGCAAAATATTTTAGATCGTTGTTTTCTGAGTTTATATATATTTAAAAAATGGCAGTTAAAAGGAATAGTGTACTCAAAGTTCAGGTCTACAAGACCAAGAAAACTTTCAGATAGAAATGCTTGTAGAATTGCTAGAAAGATAAATCAAAACCACCATTTGACTGCAGAAGGAAGATTTTGCTGACTCTGGAGTAGTGGTTCACTGTTGTTCTGTACAGTGGCACATACACAAATATTCAGTTCATTGAAGTGAAGAAAACTTTCTGTGTCCTCACCACAAGACTCAGCATCAGAAGTTTTCAAAGGAGCATCCAAACAAGCCTGTTGCATTTTGGAAACAAGACTTGTGGCCTGATGAGGTTAAAATTAAAGAACTATTTTGCTACACTGAGAAAAGAAAAAAGAATACAGAATTTAATGAAAAGAACACCTCCAGCTGTTAAGCACTGGGGTGGATCGATCATTCTTTGGGATTGTGTTGCAGCCAATGGCACAGAGAACATTTCACTGATACAGGGAAGAATGGATCCAATGTAATACCAGCAAATTCTCAGAGCAAACATCACACAGTCTGTAAAATTGAAGAAGATAAAAAGAGGATGGCTTCCTAATCCTGATAACATCTTAAAAACAAAATGGACTACCTCAAGAGGTGTACCTTAGAGGTTTTTCCAAGGCCCTCCCATTCTCCCAACCCAACATCATTGAAAATCAGTGTATAGATGTCAAAAGAGCATTGCATGCAAGATGGTCCAAGAATCTCACAGAACTAAAAGGCTTTTGCAAGGAAAACTAGGTGAAAATCCATCAACCAGGAACTGAAAAACTCTTGGGCGCTACAAAAAGTATTTACTGATCCCTTTTTTTCTTTTTTTTTTTCGAGATAAAAATGGGAAAAATGTGATCTTGCTTAATATATTAATGAAATGTGTCATCTTTAACTTTCTACCTCTTGGAGACCGGGTCATCTTGTAATCATTCACAGTCACAGAAATTTTGACCAGGGATGCCCAAACTTATTCATAACACTGTAATAGTCCCTCTAATGTGTGCTTGGTTTACTCTGGGGCCTTGTACCATTTGGACCATATCACTTTATTAGGCTTATTGGTGCATTTATCCAAACAGCCGGTTAGGTGGTAGCATGTATAAAATTATGCAGCTATACCTCAGCTTCAGTTGATGTTAACATCTAACGCCACAGTAGGTGAAAAAAAAATGTGATCTGAGTGACTTTGACCATGGCATAATTGTTGGTACCAGATGGGCCGGTTTCAGTACTTCTGAAACTACTGATCTCCTGAGATTCTCACGCATGAGAGTCTCTAGAGTTTACTCAGAATGATGCCAACAACATCCAAAAAAAAACTCACTGATGAGAGAAGTCAGAGGAGGATGGTGAGACTGGTTCGACAGAAAGGCTACAGTAACTCAGATAACCACTCTTTCCAACGGTGGTGAGCAGAAAAGCATGGAATAGCCAAAATGTCCTTACTTTCCAAACTTCTCACTCCAAAGGTCTCAAACTCAAAATGGTCCTCACAAAGATAAAAGTAAAGGTACGCACACATTTGCGATATCTATGTAACACTTGAGACTCTGCTGGGCACATTTGAGTATATACATTTAGGGTAATGTTAGATGATTTATTTTAAAGCTCATTCACACACAGACTTAACACACCTACTGTACATATAGGTTAAAACATACCTGTGGTTGATGTTTAGGAATTCAGGACTATTTTGAGGCTGTCCTATCTATCTACCTATCTATCTATCTCTCTATCTATCTATCTCTCTATCTGTCTATCTGTCTGTCTATCTATCTATCTATCTATCTATCTATCTATCTATCTATCTATCTATCTATCTATCTATCTATCTATCTATCTATCTATCTATCTATCTATCTATCTATCTATTTACCAGTCTTTACATTCTACGTCTGTGTATACAGGATGGTTACCATGGAGAAGGGGATGTAAATTAACTGTGTCAAGTGATCTAGTGTTAGATTCATTCCTGGAAATGAGAGGTTTGCCTTCAAAATAAATTATAATAAATCATAAAATTTTTTTGAGAGTTTTAACAATAGTGTACTGCAAAAACTGTGTAATAAACGGTTAGATTACATTAACGATGGATTTATGCTTTTGGACTTTATAAAAATATTTCATTAAAAATTGTCAGGGCTATTTTCAAAATCAAAATTCAGCTTTTGTTGGATGAATTTAGTAATAGCGTTTTCGCTCTTTTGAGGAGTTTTAGAGCATGGTGCTCTTGGGCTTGCTCTAGTAAACTGCTAAAACACTGTCAAATTTTGAAACTTATTAGAATATTAACCATACATTCTACATGTGAGCTTTTACCTGTAGTGGCTGGCCCATGTAAAACTAAGTCAAAAATGAGGTGAACATGGGCTCGGAAGCCAATGAACATACTGTAAAGACCTAAAACCATATCTGCATTATTTGGTGGTGGTGTTTCTGTTGTTCATTCAGATAAGAGGGACATCTTTCAACAGCCATTTCTGTCCTGTAATGAGGACATAGCCTTCCATAAATGTTCTAAAAACATCTTTTTGAAGAAATTCAAGTGAACTGACCTGTAACTCACTCACAAATGTACAAACTCAGATTCCTGTGCACTCCTAAGCATCCATCTTTGCATTCATCAATGAGAACACTTAAAATTATCAATAGTACGAATGGAGCCTTTTTTCTTTCACCAAATAAAAAATTATATGAGACTCAATACAGTTTGTGTTGATTCCACACAGAAAAAAATGAAGTGTCATAGCAGAAAAACATTTTTTACAATTTAAACTAAAGCAGGCAGAAGCAGAACTGTTAAATCAAGTTTCACATTATAGCCTTTCACCACATCCAGTACAACCAAACTTGAACTACTTTCAATGACAAATATTTACTATTTGAACCAACAAAACATTCCTCCCAAACTAAAAGTTGTGCTACACCTCATTTCAGTCAATATCATTATGATTCTAAATTTAAGCATCTAACTTTAAGACATTTCTTTTTTCATAATTGGAATTTTTATTACTTTTACCTTTGGTACATGACAGTAAATTGCATCACGTTGTGAGACATTTCTTGCTGTCTACAGGCATAGCTGTGTATATAAGTCTAAAAAGGATCCCAAACTGGGGCCTTACTCCTCTGTTCAGTTTCTTTTCATCCTTTTAAATCTTACTGAGAGTGCAATTGTACAGGTGTAGTTACTATACTATACTCATAGACCTGTATACTGTACAGCCTTAGTCTGTGTCTGCAGGCTCTATCACCTCTTTGCCCTCCCATGCTGAATTTAAAGACTCAATTAATGTGTTTTTTTTTTTTTTGGGGGGGGGGTTGTTACCCAGAAATCAATTTACTACTGTTAGAAGCAGTGTTGTTCTTTTTAGCCATTATTTCTCAAAGAAATTGTGTCATTTTGAGATCTTGAGTTATGTTTCTTAATTGCCACACGGTGGCAGTCAAGCCTTAGCAATAAAAGGAGGCGGCCGCTAAAGGGCTTTACTATAAAAATCCCAGCTGCCTTCAGCCTGTTAGTAAAAAATTTAACAGTGTGGAAACTTTACCTTAACTGTAACAAATGTTCGGTCTTTAAATACTTCAAATAAGCCTTAATGGAATCTGGATCCCTTGTTTTTCCAAATTGTTAATGAGAAAGAGAAGAAATGGAGTGAAGCATAAAGAGAGAGAGGCGATTACAGAGGATATGGCAAGATTGAGAGAAAACTAGGAAAAGAGAGATGTGAGAAAAATAGAGACATGGATGAGAGGAATACAGGGACACAGAGAGGTAGACAGAAAGATCCACTGGGATATATGGACAAAGATGCACTGAGATAAATATATATAAGCAACAGAGAAAGAAGCATAAGGGTGAAGAGGAAGGATATGTGACAATATGTACAAAGAGAGAGAGGTAGAGAGACTTTGGGAGATGAAGGGGTTGACTCAGGAGGTCTGATCCCTGACTCCTTCAGTCCACATGTCAAAGAGTCCTTGGTCAAAATACTCTACTCCAAATTGCCTCCTATGTATCGATGTGTGAGTGTGTTTGCATATGTAGAGAGCGCTGCATGTATAGAAAAAAAAATTCTGTATGAATATTTGAGTGAATCTGCGGATGTTGCAGAAGTGAAAAATGCTTAGAGTGATTGATAAGAATTGAAAAGTGCTATATAAGTACAGGACATTTACCAAATACTCTTTTGGTCAAATAGAGAATAGGGGAGGGAGGTAATTCAGCAGCTGCTGGGTCTCTCTCTCTCTCTTTCTCCAGCTCATGCACACACACACACACACACACACACACACACGCACGCACACACACACACACACACACACACACACACACACACACACACACACACACACACACACACACACACACACACACACACACATACACACACACACACAGATGGACACATTGGCCAATGTGCCAATGTTGATATACAAACTATCATGCAATCACAAAAGCTGTTTTGTTTTGGGTTTTTTTAATATATTGAATAAGCTTGCTGTGTGTTTATTATACCCTTACTGTCATATGAGTATTCTTTTTCAGTTCCAGTTAAAAATAATTTCTTTATGTTAATTTGAGAACAATGTCTATTTGTTTTTTATGCTGCATTTGTGAATGAAACCAAGTATTCTTGGGTTGCCCCATGAAAAATTTTTAGCCCACAAAGTGCAAATACAAAGGTCTTGTTGTTTGCAAAGTAGCAATGTATCAGTACAGGCATGCCATTCATTGGGCTGGAAACCTGACAACTGATAGCACTTTATTTTAACTTCCCTGTATAGATATTTGTGAGCAACACTATAAACACTTACCAAATGGTTTATTACACATTCTAATATGGTCGTAGGCAGATTTGAAGTAATTTAAATATTTATTAATGTATTTGTGAATGACCATAACTCTTTTCTTCAAGCATCAGTAACTGGTGTATAAACTGCTTATGAATAATTATATAATATATACTATATTATAATATAATCTTAAAGTTGTATATTTTGAAGAAAATCTTATGTGTCATATCATATATGTATTTATTGTGTTTACTAATCAAGTATTTATGTATTTATAAACTCTGCTGATAAAAGCCATGCTTAAAAGTTTCTCTGTCAATCGCAACCTATATTTCAACATCAAATATTTTTTGTCACTGACAGACTAACGCCAAATGATGAAGTGTGGAGCAGCTGGTGAGAGTGTGTATTTAACAAAAGACAGCTGAAATTTTGCACTGTAAGATGGAAGAAAAGCTGCGACACTGAAAACTGCATGTTTGTACTCAGGCAATACATATTTAAACTGTTCCTCAGCATCTGATTTGTCACCAGTGACTGACCAGTGCAGCAGAGTAAACTGCATCTGAAACAGAACATTTTCAAAAAAGTACGTGCAAAATCTGTGACACTGTTTTACCAAAGGTCGTTCAGTCACTTGCCTTTAGTTGAGTTTAAAACATCCCACTATGTAATAGACATTGTTGTCACAAATACCCTCTGTAGCTACAGCCGTGGTATCACTTTCCCAAAAATGTCTTATCCTCACCCAATTTTCAGTTTAGTATCAGAGGACATTAAGGTTGCACTTCATTACTTCCCTGTCCGTGTCAAAACAGTTGTGCATTAGATCTCATTTAATGCAAAACTCACTTAATGCAAATACAATGAACTGCATTGAGGCTCATTTACATCTTCAATCTTTGAAGATACCTCTAAATTGCTCTAAATTGAAAAAAAATTGAAATGATATACAATTTTGCACTCCAGATGGTAATTTCTCAAACTGGGATGAAAGTTACAGAGGACTTGGTTTCCTTAATGTCTAATTAACAATGCTACAACCATTGTTTCCACATCATTTTGATGACTGATTTTTTTCACAATGTGCAAGGTTTTAGGGGATCATCCCTGACAAGTTACTTGGCAAACATGGCAGTTAACATGAAATCCTTATACATATAAATTGTTTTTGCTCAGGCTGAAGTAAAGTGACATGCCATCACAGTAATGGCAGCTGGTTTACTCCCAACTACAACCTGGACTTGCAGACATGAACATGAGCCCTTCCCCCACCTGACTGGATAAACTGGATGTCTTTGCTTCTCATATTGAAACTGGACAACTGCATCCTTAGAACTGCAGATGGAGACGCTGTGCAATCTGATTGTAAGACATAGATAGAAAGACATAATTATTAGCATTTCTTAGGGTGCCTCCAGACCAGCAACTTTGTCTAGAAGTGTATATTCTATTCATTTGTAACAGTTATTGTGTTTAAAAGAACTGTAATGCTTATTTTTCCCTCAGACAACTTTTTATTAACATTTAACAGAAACCATGATCTTTCTCTAATTAGTTCTTTTTTTTGCATAAACCTAACAACATGAAGGACTTAGGATACACATCCTGGTGTCCTGAATCAAAGGCTTGTGCTTTTTCCTTGTTCATGTCATATCGTTTAAACCAAAAATACAAGCAGCAGAGTATGGAAATCATTCAGGTCTACCTCAAACTTGTAATTCAAAGTTGGTGATATTTGGAATTTTTATGACTGTGTCAACACTGTATCTTCCACATGCTAAAAAGAATACAGACATGTCAAGACACTTGGCAGAATAGCTGCAAATGCATGACTGCTGGCAGTCCATTGTTAACACTAGTACAATTCCTTTAGCTCCTTTTATAGAGGCTAAAGACTGTTTGTATCTACAGAACACAACAAAAGAAGAAAAAATGTATCCTGGTTATCTGCTGTCACTACAGTGACTACAATGTGCACTCCCTCGTTGTATCATTATGAGGGATGTTTTTACTGTTCTTTCCTTTTGCCCACATTGCATGGAAGTAGTGTTTGACCCAAATGAGTATATCATCAGGATTACCATAATTTGAGCTTTGTGAAATACATATTCATAAAAGGCGGCCCTCATCACAGTCTGGGAGGTGGAGTTTGAAAGATGTTAGCATTTACCAGGTAATGAGGGTCAATTGAAGCCATGCTTATGAATTGCAATACGGGAATTGTTGGATCCAGTGTTTTTGTAGCTTAAGTGATACTAATGACTGTTTTGATTTAACCATTCTTGTTTAGCTACACTACCACCATGAATAGCCATGCAATATCTCCAAAACCACTGGATGGATTGTCATGAGATTTGGTCCCAAGAGTTTACATTTTTCTGTTTCTGGGGGGGGGGGCTCTTGGCCCTTTTGGGGGGGGCTTAGCCCCCCAGATCCCCCATAATTTGAACACTGGTCTAAACCAAATTTTGAGTAATATGTCTAGCAGATTTGGAGATAGAAACAAATTAAGCTAATTAAAAACTTTGTTTTGCCGGTGGCACTGGATGAAAAGTCAGGGGATAACAAAAATTTTAAAAAATGATAAATAACCCTTAGTATTTCCAATGCTGCAATGAATGATGAAGCAAATACATTAAATCAAATCAAAAGATAAATCTCCATATGTCATCATAAATATATGCGCAGCTCTGCCCTCATCAGTGCACCTGACTATGTCGGCTGTCAGTGTTGCATGTGATTGATTGGGATATATGTAGGGCTTGATTATTTATCATGGGCTATTTGCTGCTTTCATGTGTTTTAAGTTTGCTTATAGGTAAGCCTAATTATTGTGCATGGATTTAATGTCAGCTCTAGTTTCTCATTAAACTAGAAACAGGCCTAAATTTCTCACTAAGTAGCAAGCTTTTTATTTATACTCGTAAAAACTGACATTAGGGGTAGTGAGAGCTTAATGAAGTCTCTCTATCTTGCCCCCCTCCAGAAGTGGTCGTGATTTCTGACAGATTTTTGTGAAAGATTCATTAACTCCAAAACTGAAGATCTGATCTCACAATTGAATAAGCTTACCTTAACTTTAAAGATTAGGTGTTATCAGGTATATGTCTTTCTTTTTATTATGCTTTTTTCCCCAGATGTTAGCAACTAAGTTAAAGCACCATGCTGCATAAATGTAGCCTCACAGAGCTACTAGCATGGATTCAGGTATGTTGTGTTAGTAATGGCTAATGTGTCCTGGGTCGGAGGGACAGAAGAGATCATAGCACAATACAGGTTCCACATTAAGATGTATAATAATAGGGCTAATAATACTAATAATCACTAAGTATAATAATAATGATGATAATCCTAATAACTGAAGCAGCAGGTATTGAGCAGGATCTTGGGGGCAGTACGTGGTCTGCAGTTATAAATCCAGACTCTACAGCATCAAAGGCAACGAAACCTTCAGATAGGAAAGAGGAGAGAGATGAGAAAGCAAAAAAAATATGGGAAAAAGAAGAAGTAAAGTTAGTAATGAGCCTTGGGATGGGATATGAATGTGTACAGATGGAGAGGGACTGGAGTAAAGAGGAACTTGTTGCATCATAGGATGTCCCCTAGCAGTCTAGGCCTATAGCACTATAACTAGAAGATGGTTCAAGCTGAGCCTGAGCCAGCGCTCACTTTAAGCTTTACCAAAAAGGAAGATGTTAAGCCTACTCCTAAACTCAGAGAGAGTGTGTCTGCCTCCCGGACCCAAACAGGAAGATGGTTTCACATTAGAGGAACCTGATAACTGAGGGCTCTGCCTTCAGTTCTACTATTACAGACTCAAGGAACTACAAGTAAATTTGCAATTTGGGAGCGCAGTGTTCTTCTGGGGTACAGGTATTCTGAATCAGTTGGAGAATATTAGAGATTTGCAACAGCCTAATAATAAAGAGTTGCAATAATCCAGTTTAGAAGTAATAAAAGCATGAATTACTTTTTCTTGGGATGTGCCCAAGTTTTATGATGTTTCTAAGTTGAAAAGAGGCAGTCCTTGAAATTTATTTTATGTGAGATTTAAAGGATAACTCATAAAGATATTGTAACTTTGACCAGTGTTGTCCCTTTACTCTGATGCACTCTAAATCCTGACTAGAAATCCTCATATAAACTATTATTATGTAAAAAGTGAAACAACTGGTTAGTGACAACTTTCTCAAGGCTCATAAAGAGAAAGAGATGGTTAAGTAGAGGTATATAGTTGGCTAAAACATCTGAATCTGGAGTAGGCTTTTTAGATGTTTGATAAAGCCACTTTAAAGGACTGTGATACATAGCCTGATAATAGGACAGATTGATTACATTTAACACAGATGTGCTATATAAGGGTAAAACTTCCTTAAGCAGACTAGTTGGATGGGGTCAAAGAGATGGTTTGATGCTTTAGATTAAGAAGTAGTTAAAGTAAGGAGGTGAAGATTGAGGGGGGAAATCTATCTAAATTTGCATCCGGTTTTACAGCTTTTGGTAAGATTCCTAGAGGTGGTGAATTTTGAATATTGTGGTGAATAGTTAAAATTTTATCATTAAATAAGCTCTGAGAATTATAGGAATATATGTATCACTTGTACTATGACTCTTGGCTATAACGCTGAAAAGAAATCCAGGGTTGTTTTTATTTTCCTTTATTAATGATGAGTAATAGGCTGCTCTGGCATGCCAGTGGGCCTTCCTATAAGTTTTAAGACGATCTTACTGGGCTAAGTGGGATTCTCCAAGTTTAGTAAAAGGCAATATCCTTTCAAGTTTTTGTGTCAATTGCTTGAATGTGTGGGTTTGGGACTTGAATTGTGGAGCTAAACAACTTAGGCTTATTATCTTGTTTTTTTAGAGGGGCAATATAGTTGAGAGTTGTTCTCATTGAGCCTGAAGTTCTATTAACAAGCTGATCAATTTGCAAGGGACTGAAGTAAGCATATACTTTTATATTGTAATGTGCTAGAGAATTAAGTGCTGATGGAATCATTTTCTTGAATTTAACTACAGCACTATCAGCAGTCCCAGTAACAGGAATTCAAAAGTTAGTAATGGTGGTCAGATACAAGTGGATTCCATGGAAAGACTATTAAATGTTCAATTTCATTACTATAAGTCAAAACAAGGCTGAGGGTGTGTTTGAAAAAGTGAGAGACTTCATTTACACTCAGAGCAAAGCCTATTGACACTAATAATGACATAAACATAGTGAAAAGGCTATCAATATCAATGTCACAATCAATATTGAAATCACCTACTATAATTACTTTATCTTTACTAAGGACTAAACTTGATAAACACTAAGAATTTCAGATGAAAATTCAGAGTTTGGGCCAGGAGTGTGGTAAACTATAATGAATAGAACAAACATTATTGTTTTCCAGGTTGGATGTGGGAGACTGAGAACTAGCTTTGAAATGAATCATAACTGAGTTTAGGTTTAGGGTTGATTATTAGACTTGCTTTGAAAATGGGCTGCAACTCCACCTCCTCAGCGGCTGCCTTGTGGAACTTGAGTATTAATATGACTGGGGGAGTGGATGAATTTTGGTTCACCTATTCAATATGACACAGCCAGGTTTCAGTGAGACTAAATAAATCAGCATGATGCTCTGATATTAGATTGTTTAATAATACAGATTTAGATGACAGAGATCTAATGTTTAGGAGTCCACATTTTGAATGAATTTCATTTTTTTCAGTTCATGGCTTGAGGGGATATTTAATTCAGCTGCTGACGTGTTTCCAAGAATGTCTAGAAAGAAATGTGAAAGATGTCCAAAAACCCTCCAGCTCCACTAGCAGAACTCTCTTGAAAAAATTACATTGATGAGGATCCATTCTTCCACAGTTTAGAGGGCTAGGTCATAGGAAGCTATTTTGGGTTTTGCATAAGTTATGTGCTGGAACAATATCTTGGCAAACAACAGACAGGTGAGTTGACTGCGTGTAGCCCCCTTTAGTCTCGTTGTCAAAGTGAGGTTGTGAGGTTTGATATCAGTTTGTCTGAAGAGAGACCCTAACAAAATTTGATTGCAGCTGGTTTTAGAGCCTTTCTTTGACAATGCATGGGTTAACTGGGGGCTAGGTAGAGCAGGTCTAGACCCGACTCTTTATGATTATTATTTACAGAGACCCAACATTTCCCCCATTAACAGCACTTGGTGACAGTGGCAATGAAAAACTCTCTTTTAACAGGTAGAAACATTGAACAGATCCTGGCTCATGATGGGTGGGGGGGTCTGCCTGGACTGGCTGGGTTGAAATTGAGAAAGAGAGCAAGAGGTGGGGGGCAGGAGGGAGGAGAGAGAGCATAGCACAATAATGGGACTAATAGCTATATTTACTATAGTTATACTAACAGGGCTAATAATATTACTAATAGGACTAAATGAAATGGTAACAGTAACAATCATAATAATTAAAGCAGTGGGTGTTGATCAGGCTCACTCAGGAGCATCAGAAAAAACCTGCAGAAAGCGAGTGGAAGAGGAGAGAGAGAAGAAAGCACAAACTGCGGGAGACAAAGCAAGGATAGTTACTAAGAAGCATTTTTGAGATGTTAACACACACAGGGAAAGAGGAAGAGGCGGTAGAAAGGGAAGCTTGGTGCATCATGGGAAGTCCCCCAGTAGTCTAGGCCTATAGCAGCATAGTGAGGAGATGGCTCAAGCTAATGCTGAGCCAGTTCTTACCATAAGCTATATTAAAGAGGAAGGATTTAAGCTGACTCTTAAATGTGGAGAGGGTTTCTGACTCCTCAACCCAAACTGGAAGATGGTTCCACAGCAGAGTAGCCTGATAACTGAAAGCTCTGCTTCCCATTCTGCTTGTGGAGACTCTAGGAACCACTAGTAGTCCTGCATTCTGGGAACGAAGTATTCTCATGGGATAGTAAGGTACTATGATGGTGCCTGGCCATTAAGGGATTGTAGGTGAGGAGGAGGATTTTAAATTTTATTCTGGATTTTACAGGAGCCAGCGCAGAGATGCTAGCACAGGAGATATATGATCTCTTATTCTTATTCGTGTCAATACTCTCGCAGCAGCATTCTGAATCAGCCGGAGACTATTTAATGTTTTATGGGACAGCCTGATAGTAGGGAGTTGCAATAATCAAGCCTAAAGCATAGACTAGTTTTTTTTGTTGTCATTTTGAGAACAGATGTGCCTGATTTTTGTGATATTACAAAGGTGAAAAAAGGCAGTCCTTGAAGTTTGCCTTATGTGGGAGTTAAAGGACATGTCCTGATCGAAGACAACTCCAAGATTCCTAACGGTGGTGCTAGAGGCCAGAGCAATGCCATCTAGAGTAAGTCTGTCATTAGATAATGTGTTTCTGAGGTGTTGCGAGTCAAGCACAATAACTTCATAACAACTAAATCAATAGTAGGAAGTTCCTGGTCATCCAGATCTTTATGTCCTTAAGACATGCTTGAAGTTTAGCTAACTGCTTGGTTTCATCAGGCTTCATTGATAGGTACAATTCAGTGTCATCTGCATAACACTGGAAGTTTAAGAAATGTTTCCTGATAATATTGCCTAAGGGAAGCGTATATATGGTGAATAGAACTGGTCCAAGTACTGAACCTTGTGGAACTCTGTGACTAACTTTTGAGTTGGTGGAGGATACATCGTTAATGTGCATGAATTGAAATCGATCTGATAAGTAGGACTTAAACAGCTAAGAGCGATTCCTTTGATGACAGTAAAATGCTCCAGTCTGTGTAATAGGATTTGATGGTCAATAGAGTCAAATGCGGCACCAAGATCTAACAGAACAAGTACAGAGACAAGTCCTTTATCCGATGCAGTTAGTAGCTCATCCGTAACTTTCAACAGTGCTGTCTCTGTGTTATGATTCACTCTAAATCCTGACTGAAAATCCACAAATAAACTATTATTATGTAAAAAGTCACACAACTGGTTGACGACAGCTTTCTCAAGGGTCTCAGAGAGAAAAGGAAGGTTGGATATTGGTCTATAGTTGGTTAAGACATCTGGATCGGGGTAGGCTTTTTAAGAAGAGATTTCATTACAGATATTTTAAAAGACTGCGGTACACAGCCTGTTAATAAGGACAGTTTAATTATGTCTAATAGAGAAGTGCTAACTAAGAGTAGAACTTCCTTAAGCAGCCTGGTTGGGATGGAGTCTAAGAGACAGGTTGATGGTTTAGATGAAGAGATCATTGAAGTTAGTTGGTGAAGGTTGATGGGAGAGAAACTCTCTAAGTATATATCGGGTTTTATGGCGGTTTCTAATGTTCCTGTGTTTGAGGACAAATATGTGCTGGTTGAGGGCAGGAGGTGTATTTTTCTCTAATAGTTGGAATTTTATCAATAAAGAAGCTCATGAAATCGTTGCTACTGAGAGCTATAGGAATATATGGCTCAATCGAGCTATGACTCTTGGTCAGCTTGGCTGTTGAAAAGAAACCCAGGGTTGTTTTTATTTTCCTCTATTAAAGATGAGTAATAGGCTGCTCTGTCATTGCTGAGGCCCTTCTTGTATATTTTTAGACTGTCATGCCAGGCTAAGCGGGATTGTTCCAGTTTAGATGAACGCTATATCCTTTCAAGTTTTCGTGTTGCTTGCTTTAATATATGGGTTTAGGAGTTGTGCAATGGAGATAACCTCCTTTTTTTATTATCTTCTTTTTTAGAGGGGCAATAGAGTCGAGTGTTGTTCTCATTGAGCCTGAAGCACTATCAACAAGCCGATCACTTTGGGAGGGGCTAAGGTTAGCATATGAGTTCTCCATTATATTGTGATATAGTAGTGAATTTAGCACTGATGGAATCACTTCTTTAAATTTAGCTACAGCACTATCAGATAGACATCTAGTAAAGACATTTTTGCCTTATGGTGTGTAATCCAGTAATAGAAGTTCAAAGGTTATTAAACAACGGTCTGAAAGAAGAGGATTCTGTGGAAAGACGATTAATTGTTCAATTTCTATGCCATAGGTCAGAGCAAGGTCAAACAAGGTTAAAACAATGAACGGGTTTATTTACCCTTTGGGCAAAGCCAAATGATGCTAAAAGTGAGATAAATGCAGTGCTTAGGCATCACTATCAACGTCCACATAAATATTGAAATCACCTACAATAATTATTAGATACCATACTTATATAGCACTTTTCTAGTCTTTTTGACCACTCAAAGCACTTTTACACAACCGTCACTGTTGTGCAGTGCAGGAGCGAAATTTGGTTATTAGCAATAATTAATAATTAGCAAAGATTATTAATCATTATTAGAATTAAATTATCCTATTTATTGAAATTAATAATAAACGGGGCACCACCAGGAAAACCCGGACCAATAAACAAATAGTGGATGTAGTCTCAAAGGGATGTTCACTTAGAAAAGTCAATATTTAGGAAATATTGTTATTTCTAGAGTGGAAGTCGGCACTGACTCAGTCAACCAGCTTTGTATCACAATATGCAAGCAGAAAAACACCAGGGCAACTTCTCTTTAAGATATGACAGGATTTATTATCATCAGTAACATCAATCTCTAATTGATATCACTTCTGTCTAACAGATCTTATCATATGCTACAACTACTGGCTACCAACTACAGATCACAAACAAGTATTGGCATATGTGTGTACGTGTGTGCGCGCCTGAAGGGAGGCAGAGCAAGATGGTGGACGTGGCTTGTTTAGGTCACGTCACATGAGGGTCAGCCGGAAGGAAGTCTGTCAGGTGTAATGGCAGCTTGCCAGCAACATGATGCTTCAACAAAGGAGAACAGTTAAGTGGGAGGTTCAAACTTCCCTGCGCTCAGGTGTTCGTATAAGAATGTGTATGTGTGTTAGTAAGGAAAGAAAGAGGTAGAAGTGTTCAGCAGCAACGTTCTGGCGATCGTGATCGAGGGACAGTATTTATCGGTGTTATGCAGAAACTCGCTCAGCTCATCTGATGAGCGGCGTGAGTCTGGACCTTTACCTAACACAGAACAGTATGTTGGTGGGGCTCAACATCCCCCCTTTGATCAGAAGGCTGGGATGATGGTCGCAGTCTTTGGATCAACTTAGGGCCGAACAGTTCTGTAGGTTGTGTGTAACCTGGGTTTCAAAGTCCGTGTGTTCCTGTGGTCCAGCAGGATGTGACAGTCCATACAGTTCCTAGAGTGCAGAGGGCTTTAGCATCTGGGCAGTTCTGAGGCTAACTCTGGGCAGAGTTCTCCTCACATTAGCTACATTCTAACATCAAGACATAATATCATTCAAGACATTCACATATTTGCTGCCTTTAGATTGTCACAGCTGTTCACTAGAGGAGTAGAGGAAATAAGTAAGAGGGGAGGAAAGGAAGCGAAAGGTGGTTAGGTGGCTTACTCCTGGGGAGGATTTTAGTGAGCCTGTGAGGTGGACACAGACTGGTATGCAAATCATGGTGGGATGAGACAGAGGATGTCAAGTCTGGTCTGTAGGGTTTGTGTGTGCCTGTACATGATATGTGCAATAATTGCCGTGATGACCCAACTGCTAAGGAAGAGCCCAAGCCAAACTAACAGGGTGCTTTCCAGCATCAGCTTGGGAACACAGGACCTGGTTGACCGTGTCCAGCTAGGTGCCAACTCTGACAAGCAGGTTGGCCCCCACGAAGAATGGGGGTTGGAGATGAGTAGCCATGCTCACAAAGTGCACAATCTCTTTTCTCCCAATCTGCACGAAGAGGGCACACACTCTGATTGCTTTTACCAGGGTCTGCAGTGTCTGTGCGTAAAGCAGGCAGTGGCTTTGCTGCACAAAAGGAGGAGGAGGGTTGAGCCGGCACAAATTATTGTACAGATCCTGACTGATGGCAGATTTCTCTGACCAGAGTGCTGGGAGAGCGTCTGGGACTAACGTGCCATTGAGGAGCGCGCCTCCAATGACCCAGGGACTGTACAAGGCTGTTTATGGTCTTCAATGAACAGAGGAAGGACTCATGGCTGTGCAGAGACTCATGATTGCAAGCCAGTGGCGAATAAGGGCTTGCAGGCGGTGTAAGGAGGTCAGAGTCAGTCTCAGGCTCAGGAGGGAGGATGAGCATTGGTAGGGGTTTCCTGTATTCCTGGAAGCGTCAAACCACAGCACAGATGTGTCCGCGGTGGCAGTCAATGAACGGAGCTAGCCGTTCCAGCAGGTCTTGACCAATAAGGAGTGGCTCAGTGTCAAGTACGCAGATGTGCAGAGGGTGAACGAGGGTCATCTCCTGGAATGCAAGGTCAACCCAGGCATGTCTGGTGATGGTTGACCAGTCCTGCATGTAGATGGTGATGCTCACATTACAGGTCTTGATCTGCAGGGGCTTGCCAAGGGTGAGCATTACCCTGGCAACTTCTGCAAAAGTGTGTGAAATTACAAGACTGATCTTGGAACCGGAGTCAAGGAATGCAAGGGCGCTTGGGCACCCCTCATCAATATTTTGCTGTAGTGTTGTGCTTCAGAGCCTCATACAGGATTTGGTTATCGGCAATAGTTAATGATTATCGAGGATAATCATTAATAATTATCAAGATTTAGATGAGTTGGATTAATCAAGATTAATAATAACGGGACACCACCAGGAAAACCCGGACTAATAACCGAAATTTAGATGCAACCTCACATAAGGCACCATTTGTTGTGCAGTGCAGGAGCAAGATCTGGCTATTAGCAATAATTACTGATAATCAAAGATAATCACTGGTAATTATGAAAATTTAAAGGAATCTGATTAATCTAGACCATCAGTAATGGGACACCACCGGGAAAACCCGGACCAATAATCAAATAGTGGATGCAGTCTCAAAGGGGTGTTCGCTCAGAATTGCCAATATCTAGGAAATTTTGGCAATTTCAGAGTGAACAGAGAAGGAGTGGAGGTCGGCACTCACTTCCTCAACCAGCTTTGTATCTAGAAATTTTGGCAATTTCAGGAGGAACAACAGAGAGAGGGAGAGCTTTCACTTCTTTGTATCACAATATATGAACAGAAAACACAAAAGCAACTTCTCATTTAAAAGATAACAGAATTTATTATCATCAGTAATATCAATTTCCAATTAATATCACTTCTGACTAACAGATCCTATCATGCACTACTACTACTGAACTACCAACTACAGATCATAAAACAAGTGTTGAAGTGCATGTGTGCATGTGCAGGAGCAAGGCGGAGCAAGATGGTGGGCGATTGAACTTCCTGTTAGGTGTTCGAAAAAGAATGTATGCGTTAGTAGAAGAAGTTCGACAGTGACGTTCTGGCGATCACGATTGAGGGACAGTATTTATCTCTGTCACAAAGTCTTTACTCGACTCAGCTGATGAGCGCAACGAGTCTGGGCCTTTAACCGACAGTGAAAGTACTGGTCTCGATCGTGATGCAAGCAGGACAGAATTTATCCACTACAGATGGATAAATTATAATTCATTCAATTATGGTCACCAATAAATAAATAACATCAGCACACAATATTTTCACAACAATTCAAACAGTTTAACAAACACTAACTGCTAATACCTGCCCAGAGCTATAAGCCTCTTACTCTTCGCAAATCCAGCGGTGTGGTTGGTTCATCCTCGGTGTTCCTGTGCAGATGAGGAGGCGTTGGTTAGCGGCTGTCAGCGGCTAACATCTCTTACCGGCGAGATGGCTAGAGAATTAGTTGTCGATTTTGAAAGAAGCAAGGTCTGTGTTCCTTCGTCTTCTTCTTGAAATGGGTAGGAGTTTTTAACTACCAGGTTTTGCATCGGGCATCCAGGCAAGAGGGTCGATCCGTGGTCTCGAACCAGGCTAAACTGTGTTTCTTCGACACACAGGGGGAAAACAGAGATCAGCTCAGGAAATCTGTAGCCCTGATAGCTGGCTGATTTACCCAGGAAACTCCTAACTAGGACTAGAGCGTTTGCCATGTAGGACGGGGCGTAATCTTAGGAGTGGTTATCGTTGCCACTTCTATCGGCGAGGAGTTCGCTGGTCATGGTGAAAGTCCAAGCCAGAAGCGTGAGTTTCAGGAGTTTCGGCGTTAATATAACTTTGGGTGACGTCACGATTTGGGGTTGACTGTGACAGATTTCACCCAATGGGAGCTAGGTCCCCCTGACTCCGTACCCCAACCTCCAAAGTAAACCTTGGCAGTATAGGGTACAGGTGCCTGGCCTAGTCCTGCTGATGAGGGCCAGCGCCGGGTTTCTTTGGAGAGTCTGGCGGGTCTGTTGGGCAATGGGGCATGTCAATCTTCTTCACCGTCTCTGTTACACACCTCCAGATCAAGCTCTCCATTTCCTGTTGCATGTCCCTCTGTCTGGGGGGGCTCAGGGTGTTCCTACACCACTTTCCTCCTTGGTTGCCTTGTCTGGGGTTTCGCTCAAACTGGCCCTTTCACTGCCCCCTTGTTTTTTCACCCGCACTGCTGAGGAGGTGGTCAGCGCTTCGGGGGTCTTGTTCTGACGTCCATTCTAGCACAAGGCACCACATTGCCTTCCAGTGCTAAGTCGGCGTTCTCTGAAGCCTGGATCCCAAGGATCCTGGCGTCACCCTCACGTCCTCCAGTAGGGTGCCTGCGCATCTCCCATGCCAACTGCACTTACCTCTTGATGTCCCTCATACTGAGGCCAGGGGTTCTGCAGTACATTGTGACATAATAACACAGGCTCTCATGGAGGTTGTGGAGGAACAAGGACTTAAAAATGCGGTCATCCTCCAGGCCTGGTGCGTTGCGAAGTATGCGGTTCTGAGATTCCCGTAGTAGTCCTGAGGGGATTCATGCTTCTTTTGCAAGATGGAAAAGATGCTGAAGGTGGCAGAGGCTTTGTCGGCATATGGTGAATATTCCTCATGCAGGGCCTTCCGTAGTGTCGAGTAGTGGTCTCAGGTGTCAGGTGGTAGCATCTCCATGAACACAAGGATACTCCTTGCAGTGGTCTTCCAGATCAACATAAGCTTCTCACGCAACATGGCGTTAGGCAAGTCGATCAAACAGCGTTCAACCTACCGGAGGTAGTCGTCAATGTTGGTGCCAGGGCTGGCCAGGTTGAAGCGCCATCTTGGGTGTGGGAATAGCCACCCCCCTTTCTGTTAAAGTGGGTGTAACTGAGGGTTGAAGGGGGCACAGCCCCATGACGTGGGGCGCTTGCATCCCAAGAGCGGCCTGATTGGGGACATGTCTCGCTTGACAATGAGGCACAAGGTTCCTGGTCCTGTGGATCGTCTAGGTGGGGGTGGCGTCGGCTGTCTGAGCCTGTTTGGGTGATCTCCTCTAGCGCAGGGACATCGTCACGTTCTTCCTGGGCTGCCAGGCCAGTGCCAATACTTCCCTGACTGAACCAGTCCTCCTCTTGCCTGGATTCTGCTCCTCGTTGAGCAGTGCAGACCACTACTTGCAGGAGATCAAGATCTCCCTGCGTTTGGTCCAGCTCAGCCAAGGTGGTTTGCACCTCCTGGCGCAGGCTGGTGTTTTTCCTCTGTATCACACTGTCTATCTGCTTGACAAGTAGTAATAAGAGAAGTGTACAAACAAAAAAAACAATTTCGAATTTGAAAGATTTTTTTTTTAAATTAATAATTCAAAATTATTAATTTGTGTTATTATGCATGGATATTGCAATAAATCTGATATCTTCAGAACCTCTCACAGGGAACCATTTGTTGTGCAGTGCAGGAGTGAAATTTGGTAATTAGCAATAATCAATAATTATCAAAGATAATTATTAATTATTGTTGGAATTAAATTATCATATTAATTGAAATTAATAATAAACGGGCACCACTGGAAAGACCCAGACCAATAACCAAATAGTGGATGCAGTCTCAAAGGGGTGTTCAATCAGAAATGTCAATATTTGGTAAATATTGGTATTTCTAGAGTGAACAGAGAAGGAGTGGAGGTCGGCACTGACTCCATCAACCAGCTTTGTATCACAATATGGAAACAAGAAAACACCAGGAAAACTTCTCTTTAAGATATGACAGGATTTATTAACATCAGTAACATCAATTTCCAATTGATATCACTTCTGTTTAACAGATCTTATCATATGCTACATCTACTGGCTACCAACTACAGACCACAAACAAGTATAGCAAATCAAGTAGCGTGTGTGTGTGTATGTGTGTTTGTATGCATGCGTCTGAGGGGAGGCAGAGCAAGATGGACCTGACTTTCCGACTGCTCAGGTGCTGCCAGGGAGAGAGTAGTAGCTAGGACGGCTTGCACCGGCTACCACGGGCTGGCTAACTACTGCTGCTAATGAGTTGTTTTCCATGGTTTTCCACGAAGCCGCGCCTCCAATTCACTGAGCCACGCCTTCATGAAAATAAACTACATTTACTACATATGCCCTTGTCGCTAAAGGAGGCAGATTTATAACTGAACATTAAACACAGAGAGCAGGAGAGAGCTGGAGAGGGAGAGGGAGAAGCCATTGCTAACTGCAAGGGTAAACTAACCAATAGGAATGAGAGGAGCCTATGAGTGACTGTGAAGTAGCGAGAGAATCGCTACAAGAGGGACAAAGCTATGATTGTTTTGTGTAGGTTTAAATGTACAGTGGTAGTTTAGCTGCTGTAGTGGAGAGAGTAGCTAAATTAACTGGGTAGAAGCAGAGCAGCAAAACAAACTTCTGGTCATATGAACGCTGGCACTTTTCAGGTGGTGGTCAGTCCTAAGATCTAGTCATTACAGCCACCCGGCTTGGCCGGTCACAATAAAAATGCCCAACTGAATGATGATTGGAAAGTACTTGGTGGCATCCAAATGATCTAAATATGATCTGAAAACTGGTGAGACTAGAATTAAAGTGCAGAACTTAAAATCATTAATTAACATAAGTAGTTTACCTTTTCTACACTGGAGAAAGTAACACACAGGCTAAGAAAAAGCTAAAGTTTAAACTGTAATTTTCAGCAGGATACTTGATGATTAAGTTGTTGACCTCATGCAGATGGTGTTGTTGTCACCATCCAGTGTTCCTTTCTATCACCCTCTGAACTTAGACATTTCTCTATCACCCACTCTTTTTCCATCTTTCAGGTTGTCTCAGGACAGAATGATGTCATGTCTCAGTGCTTTCTCCTCCCATGGGACCATAGCTAATCAGCCAAAGTACTGTTCCCCCACTGAACCTCTTAACTCTCTAACCCTCCTTTCAGCTCCTGACCTGTCACCTCGCCATTATCTTTCCAGCGACACCTACCAGTGTTGAACCTCTGTATTTTTGTGTGTGTGTTTGGGTGTGTGTGTGTGAGGAAACAGAAATACTTTACATTCATATGTGGATACAGTATCTTTGCTGCTGTGTCATTAATGTACTGATGTGCATCATTTTGTGTGTGAGAATGTTGTATGTGTATGTCAGTGAGAAATGATCTTTAGGTCATAGTCAGAGGTCATAGGCCACACACATAGCTTCTCTGTACAGCAGTAATCATTCAAAATGACACACACATACACAGACACACACACAACCACTTCTATTGTGTAATAGTGAATGGCAAAAGTCACTCCATCACATATAAAGGCCTATTAATCATACTAAGCTATATGCCCCAAAGTGCAAGCATAACAAGTGTGTGCACCCACACTCACACACGATAAAATAATAAAATCATGTACTTGTCTAGTGTTTTGAAAGCTAAATTTTAATGATAAACACAGTAAATCCCATGCAATTAATGACAGCTTAAGATTTTACCTCTGCACTGAATTAAACAACAAATGGGAAAACAAAACTGGGAGTTATAGGACAAAGAGTTGAGTAAAAGAAGGCTTCAGGTTAATACCAACAGAGGATTTGTTAAATAACATACCCTATGATGAATGAGGTTTTTTCTGTTTGTTTGCTTTTTTTTCTTTTTACAACTAATTTCAACATTTTAAAGTGCTTGCTTTCTACAATATCTGTGGTTTGCAACTATGGTACAATTAAGGCTAAAGAAAGACATTCATGTTCCTGGGGAAAGTGAATGTGGTTATGGATAATAGATTACTATTTACTTATTATTCTGTTTAAGGGTAGGGAAAAATCATGGTTATAGTTAATAGAGTGAATGTGAACTCCACTCTTGTGTGAAAGTCTGATACACTACATGACCATATACCATCCTCACTCTATAACTTTTCTTTTCATCTTCTTGCATACTCGATGCACTTCTTCCTGCATTGGCACAAAAAAGTGGCTCTGGAATAAAATCATAAAATGCTAAATCATCAAATATGGATGTATTTCTTAGATACTGGGCTCGAACAACTGATGCACATGTGGTACTACGCCATATTACACCATCTCGTAATGTTGGGCCATATGTGGATGCTTAGCAGACCCTTGTGGATATGATCAGATAAGAAAATTTGCATCATTTGAAGATGGAGACCGAATCTATAGAAACCTTTGTAATCAGTTATATAAAAAAGCAAAAAGTATGAAAACTCTAAAGCTCTTGAGAGCTTAATTTTGTATACTATCCTGTAAAACATATGCATTGGAAGGACCAAACATTTTCACACTTTAGCTTTTTTTTGTCATAAAAAGCAATTTGACCTACAGGATGCTGCTATCAAACAGGTCATTACATAATCTCATTTAAATGGACAAGGATTGTCTGAAGCATGTGTAAAATTTAACCTAAAGAAGGCAGTAATGAAAGGTTTCACCATAGTTTCAATGGTTCATCTCTGTGGTAACGATGATGTATGGCCTACTTTTCATGGTAATCCAGTCAATATTCTTTAGGATCCCTGTCTCAGCTTTCAAGGGTGCGATAACAGAGGATCTTATGTGTCTTTGGATGTATAAAAAGTAACTCATGATTGCTCTGTGAGTGCATATTTGAGAGTGGACAGAGACTCATTGATGAGAGGCCCACCAACCGCAAACCACACAAGTTAGTAGTTGTCACCAGAGGTCCTGTAAGAAAGAAACGCAAGACCTTTCTCAAACCCATCCTTCCCCACTCCTACTCCATCAAGGAGTGTAACTCTGTAGCCAAATGCACAGCGAAATGAAGACCACCCTTCATTAAGGTGTAAGGTATAAATACAGCAGAAACAGGAACTGTAGTAACTTTTTTGGGATCAGCATATTGTATACAGCATCAATAATAGGCTGCAAACATGTAACTAAGTTTGGGCAGTGGAGTAGCAGATTCTTTTTTTTGGAAATATCTCCTCATTTTTAACTCTAATTTCCATAAGCTGCTTGGCTTTTGCAACAGTCCCTATAAATATACAACACTTAACAATCAAATAAACACATCTGTTATTTTCTGGACAATTGAAGGGTATGTTTGATACCAAATACAACGTAACCACTCCATGTTCCCTCCACTCATACTTTCCAGTGATACCTGTCAAATTCTATGTTTTTAGGTCAGACTGCAGCCAGCATTAAACAATAAGTGTAATGCTTCTTGTAGAGTCCTGGCAGTAGAGACAACAGCAATGGTCCAGTGTTCTTAAAAGCTGCCTGATGCTACAGGAAAAATTATGAAAAGCTGATATACACAGAATATATACGGTATGTTTGTGTCTGGTAGGGAGTTCAGTTAAATGGCTGTAGCTCAGACCAATATGGTTGTTAACTACAATTCTGCATTCAGTTATAATTGAATTGAATTGTGGGTTTGACAAAAACATGACTTGTTCTTGATCTATGAGACATCCAGATTTTTTATGAAATAGATCCAGTGGCCTAGGTTTTCATGCTTGCATGTAATTCACTGTCAAGGGAGGATCATGCAACAAACAGGACAATGGGGGAATTTTGGTTGACCAAGCCATCTGCTGGATTGACTTCAGTGTTTGAGTTTGAGTTTCACATCAGTTCTCTCCCTCTAAATAGCAGTTGAAGATACATGCAGGTATACAAAATCGGTGACAGCAGAGGTGAAACATTGCACATAATGTATAAGAGCAGTAGATCTTTACCAAATAGACCTTTCTCATGACATTCTGAGCTGTCATTAGCAGGAGAATCACTATTACAAACATTAAGGATGTCTCTGTTTTATGGAACTGTCCTAGTGGGTCTTTAAGTCACTCCATGCAAAAAATAAAACCTAAATGGAATACAGCCATCAAAATCAATAGGGAGGAAAAAAGTTGCAGCTTGATCCTGAACTGTATGCACTAATGTGACCAATGTCACTACTGTGACTGCACAATTTTTTTTTAAATTAAAAAGCTGTGGTTTTATTGTTTAAATGCATTTTTCTTGTTTCAATCCCTTGTGCTCAACTCTTAATATTTCTTTTCCCCATTAGTTTGTTTAGTGATTCCATGATTGATTGATGTAACTTATTGATGTAATTGATTGAATATTAATATTATATCATTTTTTAGTGGATAATAGATGCTAAACTATTCTGCTATTTTAAAAGAAATAATGATTAATTATACATTCTAAACATTTGTAGTTTTCTGTCATATAATATTACCATATTTAATGTTCATATTAAACATGGCAAAAATTTCAAATATAGATGTAAACGTATCTACAAGTAATTTGTGTGAAAAAAAGTCCAGGCATCAGACTACTCTGAACACTAGGTTTCCAACAGTTTTTTTGATTTCATCCACTCAGCTCCAAGCACAGCATGCCCATGATGTACAGGGATGCAGAAATCCATCTGCTCAGTCTGTCTTGGAAGATTTTCCAACCACACTGTTCAGGAGTACGCCACAAGATTTTGGAGGTTGTTATGTATGACAAGGCTGTTTGATTTGTAAACTACCATCTTGAGGAGTCAAAAGTGCAAGTTATCAGTAACATTACATCACTAAAAGTTTTTCTTGTATTGATACTTGTAATATATGGATCAACAAGGATAAATGTTACCATCCCTCAAACACATAATCTGATTGATTGCAAATTAGAAGTAATCAAGGTAATAGTTAACTTGCTACCAGGGAACAATGGGGGAGGGTGAAGAAAGAAGACTTTGTAGATTCCATTGTCTGTGTTGTTTTTCATGTAGGAATGAAAGGATTTAAAGTATTGTTACCTTGTTCTTTAGTTAATCAGTCTGCAAAATGCTCAGTAGGCAGTAACAGAATATATATGTTTTTGCACCTTAATTTACAAATAAACATCTTTGTTTTATGTGGACCAGCGAAGCTGACTTACTCTGCTGTTACAAAATCTGCTGGTACACAGTTGTCCTATGGTACTTTAAAGAATACGTGAGAAAAGGTGGTGTGCATCTGGTGGAGTCCACTTCTAATTGCAATGATCCTATGTACATTGTGTTTGAGAGGTAGGGTGACACATCATGGTGAGTATGTCACACTACTGGTCACTTTATAGACAACAAACTAAGCTCTATCCTTTTGGTTTCTTCTTGTCTTTCTGTCAAAAATGACATTCGTACTGTAAATCTGCTAGACAGATTCTTCTTCTGCATCCAGGCCAAACTTATCTGCAGTTTTACATCAGAGTATAAGGCACAGGTAACCATCAAACTCTTATCACTGTATGGGAGGCCATCAGAGGAGGAAGTTATTTTCACTTGGTGTTGTGCTTTGGTCAAGTTACAGCTTGAAGAGACAGTGGCCAGCAGCATCAAAAGGGTCTCAGTGTATTCATAGGAAGACACATCCGAATGACCACCAACTTTCCCATAGAGCTCCAGCTGACACAACTTCAGCATAGAAGAGAACCTTTACCTTGATATAGACCATGATCCCAAAGTTGTATAAAAGTTATGGCTTTGTTACTTTGTGAATTATACTGTTAAATACCAAATTTATATTTCTGTTTAATTTGCTATAAATAAAGTGCATTATTTTTATGTAGGGTTTAGTCATTGTAAATTTATTACAAAGTTAATTGTATGGGTTCCTTCTATTCTATCAAAAGGAATTTATGTAATTACACTGTTTAAACCACTCATATGAAAAGAACATATTTAATTTTATACAGGTAGAGGGATGAAAAACCCTGATTCATTTAATATCCTGGCTGGGAGAATGTGAAAGACAAAACACATTTCTCTGTTTGACAGCCAGACTTTATTACAGTGTTGACAGATCATGATATATAGCACATTATACAGCATATGTACAGTATTTTTAAAGGATATCATACAAATAATATGAAACTTTGACAATATTTTGAGGCATAAATATGGTCATATCCGTCTGACAGCAAAAACTTCAGGCAAGGTCCAGGCAACTCTGTGAAACATGGACACTCACAGTCCACAAAGTAGCTGGAGATACTCAGGTTACTGTCCAGTCTTTCAAGTAAATGAGCAAGTTACTTTGTAAGAAGACATTAGTAATTTTATGTTGACTTGAATATAGTGGAATATAGTAGATATATATTGTTTCATGCAAGTTGCTGCATAACTATGGTAACTGGTTGGATGTAACAATGCACAATCAAGATCAGACATAAGGACAGTTGCTAAAGTACTGTCTGTACAATTACTTGACTACATTCTTACTTTTGTCTGTTGCAACATATTGAACTTCCAACCCCACATCCTGACAATTACTATATTACTATATTACTATCTCCCAACAACAAATGCTTACTACCTCACTGGGCTCTGTAGTTTTTTGTTTTTTTACAGATGTTCCTTTAAAGACAAATTTAAAACAGAATTTAAGTTTATGGAGACTTCATGAATAGAAACCTAAATATTATGTGACAAGAACTATAAATAGCAGTATTTGCCTGAAGAAAACATCCAGGAAACATGTGATCTTAGTTTTCAATGTCAGTAATTACTTCATGATTTGGATCAGATTGTCACTTGAACATATGCTGTTGTATATTTTATGGTTCAGAAGCAGTTACTGTGAGGATGTCCATGATAGCAGTTCTGCCAAATTCAGCTACAGTATTTTCTTGGATGGAAAAACCCAGGCAGAGCTAATGCAGAAGACCAGAAATAGCTTGGACTTAGTTGGTGGTTCCTGCACAGACCTGTGAAAGCTGACCAATCAGAATAGACTGTTCTTTCCGTGAGTGGAGCCTTAAAGAGACAGAAGCTAAAATAAACTGTTTCACAGTACAGAGTGATAAAAGGTGCAGAAATTAACTATATGAAAAAAAAAAATGTTTTCTCAACATTAAGTCATGTAAAAATTTTCTAGCAGATCCCTGAAATAAAACTTTGAGCCAGAAAATTAGCATGTGTCCCCTTTAAGTAAAAAGAAGAATAAACCATGGGTGAACAACCCTTCATTTTAGGCACTCTCAGGATAAACTTTAACAACACATGTCAGACAATGGCACCTGGCTCCCCGTGAAGTAGATAAAAGTAGGGAAAGTTTAGTGGAAAATAAGAAACACAAAGGAAAAAAAATTAACATGTTTTTACCACTATACTAATAAATTTTAATTTCATTTTTAAAAAAGGATTGGTAATTTCCTAAAACCACTGGACACTCTCATTTTTATCAAACAGGAGAAAATGATCTGCAGATTATTCCATATTTGGTGCGTTAGTATTTTTGGCAGCAGAACGGTGTGTGGAACTCAGTCAAAATTAACTAGTGTGTGCTCATGGAAATGAAGGAGGATGTCATCCAGTGCACCACTGTGGCTCACTGATGTATTTTTATTGGTTTTTGGTCAACAATGGAGCCTTATGGCAAAGAGGAAAAACACAACTATCAGCCAAAAAATTAAAACCAGTTACCAATTTTAATGGTGTTTTTGGACAACAAAACAACATTCCAGTTCCAGTGTCTTCATATCGGAGTACCTGAGCTAGAGCATGAACACAGCCACTTAATCAAGGAAGCCCAACAGAGCTTCTTCTTCCCGAGAAGCCTGAGATGCAACAAACTCCCTCCAGATCTGCTGAAAAACATCTACTGCTGCACAATAGAGTGTCCTGACATATGACTGTACTGTATTGTACTGGCTGTATGGTACTCCAGCTGTATGGTGTGATGGAAATATCAACAAAATGAAGAAATCTTACAACTACAATTTGTCTTTTCCTTGGTTATTCAGTCTTAAATGTATTGAGTCACACAGAGCCTGTACAGGAGTCAAACAAAGAAATAATCATCATCAGTGTCACAAATACATTGAGCCAGTGAACCAAGTCTGTGTTCTTCAATCTGTGATTGATGAGACATGTTTATGGAGTTATGTTCATCATTCTCAGGGTACTCCCATTCCTTCCTTATCAAGGAAACCTCTCATTCAAAGAAAAACCAAAATAGATCATGATGTGTTAATTAGGATTGTGGGATTATTTATTCTTGATCTGTCAGCCTACATAGGATACTTTGACGAGAGAATTGCGTTAGGAAAAAGATTCAGATCAAGTTTGAGGGTTCAGAAAGAGTTCTCCAGACACATTAATTAGAATTAAAGGTTTGCCAATACAATATTTCATAGTCATTTTTAGTCACATGAACTAAGATATGCCTCTACCCACACAAGTGGAGAGGAAAGAACTACAACAGCTCCAGAGCCTGAGGGACATCCACATGAGCCATCCCCAGACAATGACCTTATAGATTTTAGGAGAACCCACACACCCAGGATACTCCCTGTTCTCCTCCTTCCGCCCAGGAAGGTTCAGGGTCATGCTCGCATGAAAGAATCGACTCAGGAACAGTTTCTTTACCAGAGCACAAATCCAGGACAATATGACAGAGTAAAAATGAATTGGTTAAAGAACAGTACTCACTTTTCCTGACAAGAGTTGAGTCTGTTAACTGTCTGGAGATGCTCTAGATTTTTGTGATTTTTCATCCAGTCCTGCTAACATTGCATATTAACCTCAGTTTCACAAGTCTGTCTTGAAATAATACTCAGGTAGCCATATCAACATTGAAAGAGTTTTTGCTTGATGTTCTTTTGTCCATACTGGCCATTAAAAGATCCCCTTCCCTTTTTAAGCTCTCTCTTTCCATTGTAAGATAAGGGGGATGAAATCCACAGTGTTTGTGCCTCGCGAAAATACACTTCAAAGTTTATCTGTAATTAATATGAGGCTTCAACAGTCTGAGTTAATCAGTCTTAGTACAAAAATCCCTCTGTATTTCTCTGCTGAGCTGCAGTAGACAGGTAGTAATGTAGAATACAACATTAAAAGACCTGGCATGTGAGAAAGACAAATATACTGTAAATATTTTTGTCTAGACCACAACAGTGGACTACGCCTATAAACACCAATGTCTGTCACTGACTGACTCAGTGATTAAGTCACTGGTAATTGCTGTTTCAAGAGGAATTGGCACAAACAGCAGCAGTGTTTTCAACTTAGCACCTTTGTTGTTAAATATACCAACCTTTCAGATCCCTTTTATGACTTTTTTTCTTTCTTCAAAAAAGCACCTTGCAACAAAATAGGGACTTTTTAAGAAAACCTTAGCCACATTCTGTAGAAGCTAATCACCAGTATTCCCTACGCAGGCAACGCCTCTCTATTCATTGCATTCAACTCATTGCAGAGCAGGTGAAATAGAGGTGAATGAGCTTCTAACTTTTTTGAGTGTAAACATCTGAAATCTGAAGTAATATAGCTAAAATCACAGCACAGCCATTGCCTTTAACTTATGTGTGTAGTGATTTTGTCAGAAGACATTATAAAATCAGAATTTTAGCAGTATATAACAACAGCTTTGGAATGCCTTGGAACTGACTGTTAGTTAACATGTAGTCTTAAAGGGCCACATTTGAGCCACGGTTTCATACTTGTTCTGTTGACTGAAAACAGAAACACAAGAACATAAATTAGAACAGCTTTCATGGGAATTCAGCTATAAATTAATGCATAAGTGAGCACAGAGAGTAGGTAAGAAGCAAACAGATAAGGAGCAGAAACACTGACACTGGGAAGTATTCAGATATGAAGGGATGATGTCATGAATATGCTAATTGGAATATACTATCATCTACTGACATTTAGTGACTTTTTTTTTTTTTTACCAGGCTTTGCATATTACTGCAAAACTTTGCAGTTTTGTATATTGGCCATACACAGTCCAGACATATAATAGGTTCTTATCTAGTCTTGTTTCAAGTTAGTGGCCTGGTCAAGTTTTATTATTTTCTTAATGTTTAATACAAACTACAACATAGAAAATAAATCCAGTGTTTAATACCCAAAGGTTAAACAGCAGCACACACAAAGAGGTTCTGGACTAAGTTGACCAATCTCAGTTTCACAATGTTATTCTGACCATGTTAACAAACGTGCTAACATTTCAGCCTAGTGGCCTTGGTTAGAGCATGAGGAAAAATGCATCATTGGATCATTTATATACAGGAGTTGGCGGGTGATTGGCTTAAGGGATCACGTGGTATTGACTTTGTGAGGTCCCATACACATCTTTTCTTGATAATTTGACTGAAAGAAGGTGAAATGATAAATCTTATACAATTTAACAATTCTCACTAAGGTTACAGGTTCTGTGGTTACAGGTTCTGTCTATGTCTGAGATGGTGGAATTGTTAGACTGCACCCTCTGGCTCTAATTTTTAACATCCACACACTGAAGAAGAATTTTCCCATCAAACAATTCATGAATTGTAACACAATATGAACCATGAAGAATCAAGAAAAGCTGTATACTGGACCTACCAACATGCACAATCAGCTGTTAGTCATGACTTCACACCCCCTTTTTGTAGCACTAAATGACTAATAAAAACCAAACCTAAAAGAAAAATGAAAAAGTGAACATGCATCAGTATGAGGATTTTATTTTACATATACTTTGATTTGTTAGTGTGGCCAATGTGCTGCTAACATGGAGGGGGCAGGGTTTATGACCAATACTGCAGCCAGCCACTAAGGGGCGATCAAGATGTTTTGGCATAACTTTTGCAGACCTTCCATGTCATCCATCTTCTTATAGTCACTTGTTCTTAACAAGTGACTATAAGAAGACTTGGTTTTAGGGTTTGGGCTACTATTAGATATAAGATAAATTTGTGTGTATTGTGTGTGTGTGTGTGTGTGTGTGTGTGTGTGTGTGTGTGTGTTTTAAGCCCCAGTCATGAGTCAGTCTTGGAGTTTCTGTCTCCTACATCTTTCAACAAGCTGTCATCTGTTCCTCTGTAACACTAATTTCTTTGCATAACTCCCTTTCTCTGCTTTCTATTCATCTGTAGCTCTGTCCCCCTTATTAAATCTCCTCCTCTATCCCTCACTAAGTCTCTCTCGCTCTCTCTCTTTCTCTCTCCCTGGTCCCTGCTGGCAGTGAGTTCTAATGAGAAAACACAGGGGACCAACAGAATAATTAGGTTAACGTAGATTTGCATGTCCCCCTCCTTCTCACAATCTCTGTGTACATATATATAAACACCCACACAGATACAATACATGCAAACACACAGACATATACTATGTACAATAAATATGATCATTGCTTAAGGACAGTTTGAGTTTGAGTATGTGAATGCGCATCTGTGTGTGCATTGTACACATATATTCTCCATATGCAGATGCATGTGTTTGTGCATGTGAGTGTGTTTGTGTGTGTATGGGTGGGTATAGTGTGATTGTGCGTCACAATAAGCTTCCCTGCACTATATCACAGGCACACACACACACACACACACACACACAAATACACTTTCTCTCTCTCTCTCTTTCTTTCTCTCTCTCTCTCTCTCTCTCTGGACTAACAGATAGCACCCATTACTGTCAGGCTCATCTGCCTCTAACTAGCTGTGATCGGGACCCGTCGGGAGGGGCCTCAGATTCAATTAAACCGTGGGATTGGTCCTTTTAAATATTTAATGTCCAGGACTAAAAACAGCCTGGGCAACACTTCCTGGAATCAGCTTGCTATGACCAATGTGGACAGAGTGTGTGTTGTAGCATTTAGTGCATCTGTATCTTGATTATGTGTTTTCATGTAGCTGTGTGTGTGTATGTGTGTGTATGTGTGTGTGTGTGTGTGTGTGTGTGTGTGTGTGTGTGTGTGTGTGTGTGTGTGTGTGTGTGTGTGTGTGTGTGTGTGCGGATATGTGGATATAGGTGCACCTACAGTGTTTGTGTTTGTGTTTTGTTATATACCTTAAGGAGTGAGGATGTTTTGGGAAAGTAAGGATATTTTGGCTAGTCCTCACTTTGTGACACATCATGTGAATGTATGCATGAACAATTAGCATTTATATTTTGCTGCATATATACTACTGTAAGACTGTTTGTGTGGTCTGTCTTTGTATGTTTGTTTGTGTGTGTGTGTGTGTGTGTGTGTGTGTGTGTGTGTGTGTGTGTGTGTGTGTGTGTGTTTGTGTGTGTGTGTTTGTGTGTGTGTGTGTGTGTTTGTGTGTGTGTGAGTGTCCCAGTTAATCTGGCAGGCTCAGGGGAGAGTGGCTGGAGCCATCAGAGGCTTTTCTCCTCCTTCGGGCAGTGCCACACCACACACATACAAACATGGACATAGATTGCCATGGTCAACAAACTACCATCAAGACAAGGAAAGCAGGAGAGGCTTCAATCTCAATGCCACTTATGAAACATCTTAGAGTAAAAAAATCCAGAGTAGGGGAACTTGCACCCACACTCAAAAGAGAGAAGGAGGGAGGAAGACTTTCCAAAACAAATATTAAGACATATGGAGAGACAAAAAAGAGAGACTAAGAAAAAAACATGAAAAAACAAATTTGATTTTAAAATGCTTATCCTAACCTCATGGAGTGATAGGCAAACGATGGGAAGACTGACAATTTGAATGAAAACAAAAACACATAAGTAGAAGGCATGTGAGTGGGAGGGAGACTGAGAAAGGGAGGGAGATATAGACTAAGGGAATGAGAGAGTGGGAGGGAAAGAAGAAAGGGAGGATAAAGGAGGAGTAGGTGGATAGAATACAGACCCACTGTACTGTAGAGCTTACTCATATACAAAAAGGAAGAGGTGACAGAAAGAAAGACTGAAAGAAAATAAATGGAAAGAAAGCTGGGTGTATTGATACATGTTAGAGGACTGAACTAGCTTAAGCAACTTTTGGGAAAATAGCAGGTCCCACTGCCTCTAAATAAAAGCATTATTCAACACACATCAGTTTGGAAGACATGAAACAAAATCTATATGAAGGTAACGGAAAAAAGGGGGGCCTGTCTGTACTTTCTGTAATGGTTCCAATCAGGACTTTATACTAGAAATATATCACCCAGTTGTGGCTCCATTATCAGTGGACATTGGATGTTTGGCTGCTGGTTGATCACATCTGACTGTGTAGCTAAGAGCACATAAGTGTCTCAGGGTAGAATGCAGAAATTTCCAGAATTTCCTGATTTTTCAGAGAGATGTATTTGGTTTCATTTTAAAGAATATAAATAAGAGTCATTTTCCAACAATGTTACAAACTGGATCATGCATGGATGTTTTTAACTTAAGAAATTTGAACTTTTGATTTACTGTGAGATAACAACATGCAACAAGCAGAAGTAAGGGAGCTTAATTTAAAATGTAGCAGCCTTGCTCAGCAGTATGTTTTGCAGTTTTCCATATGTCTAGACAGGGGCTCTAATTTTAAAGACCAATATAGTATCATTTATATTTTTAATTTTGGCATTGATTAGTTTTTGATATTGGTCATTTGGGGGCAGAACTTCTTGATTAGCTTAAATAACACACATTTGGCACTTATAGTATATGTATAATATATAGTATATAACATATATAACATATACTTATAAAATACAAAAAGGTTTGGTTCTCTCTGCAGGTCCTGTAAAGGTGTTTTATAGGACATGAACATCAATTTTGGTGGTATTTTCATCCTTGTATTTTATCATGTAGTGGGCTGATGTTGTCTGTCAGCACATCTAACATAAAGTCTACAACCAGAGCTCAACCGCTCAGTAGGCAAGTGCTTTAATAACACAGTCTTGTCATGTTAATAAAGTGTAATGGAGTTTGAACTGAAAAAGAAGGAGAGCTACATAAAGAGCATTTTGCTTCCCAGATAGGGCTTTGCATGAGACAACCAGGAAAAATGGCAGAAAGTGAGAGAGACTGACTCAGATAGAGTGGCACAGAAGAAGGAATAAAAGAGAGAAAGCTTTGTCTGTGTGCAAAAGTGTGATAAAGTGATGGGTTTGGAGGGTAGAGAGACACAGAGAGACATACAGTGAAAGAGACAGGGAGAGACAAGGAAGAGAGAGAGAGGAGAGAAAGAGAGACAAAAAGAGATAGAGGAACACTCACACTTGAATAGACTACTGAAGGCAGGTTTCTGTTGATATAAACTCCATTTTCTTGCTGTGACTGTGTTGTGATGTGATGTGTGAGCAGAGATTAGCTTTAAGAAACAACCTCTGTTGACTCAATTTATTGAATTTCACTGTTCTGAATACCAATAAAGAATATATTTACACTGCAAACAGCAGTATACTGGCTACACAATCGGAGAGTCACCATGTGGGTGTGATGAGTGAATGTCAGTTATTAGGTTTGTGTAAATACTATACACATACACACATGCAGACACACTGTGATCATGGAGAAGCGATTATTACTGCATTATTTACATATCTCTATATGTTTGCATCTACAGAAATTATGGTGATATACACCATCATACACAGACAAACACCTGTTTTCAATCATTGTCTGCTTATATGCTTATATATTTGTCTGACTGTCTGCGTGTGTGTGTGTGTGTGTGTGTGTGTGTGTGTGTCTCTGTGTGTGTCTGTGTGTGTGTGTGTGTGTACATGCAGTAATGCGCTGCTGCTCGGTCGTTTAGCTTGTTGACACTTTGGGGTCAGAGCCATGCAGGGTGAATGGTATTGGCTGACAGTGTGGAACCTCTTCATTATCCAGCCATAATGTTCTCATCGCCGTTGGCTCATCGGCTCCCTCCCCTTCTTCCACTCCCTCTCCTCCCAAGTCCCCTCACTGCTCACAATGAGCCTCGTGCATGCACCAACGCCACCATCCCCTATCACTCCTTTTCTTCTGCCCTCTCCCTATACAGCCCCCCCCCCTTCCTCACCTGGCTATTTCCTCCCATGCAGCTATTTATTGCTGTCGATTCATCCTCCAGCTCCTTCCATATCTTTTACATTCTCTCTGTCTCTTTTTCTGTCCATGTATCTGTTTCTTTCTCTCTCTCTTTCCATCTATCTGACCCCATTCCACTGAAGTTATCACTTTTTCATTGTTTCATGCTTTCCACTCTCATCATTTTCACCTTCATTTGTCAATTTGCTTTGATTAATTGGCTTTACTGCCATGACTTTTTGACAGATACTGTATTACCAAAACAAAACCAACCTTAAAAAAGTATCAAACAATATTTTATGCATTCAGATGCTATAAATTGTAGCATTTTGATTCAAGGATTATGAAAAAGTAGCACATAATGGCCAGTATATATAACACCTTCATTAAGAGGTTTGAAAAGTACACAGTATACTTCTAAAAGATTATGTTCTTTACATGCATTAATCCAAAAGCACTGAAAGTAACAAACAACATACTATGCTATTTTCAGAGCTTTACAAGTAGAGCTTGAGCTGAAATGGGTTATACCAGAAGAAAGGTCTGGGGTTAATGTGTTTGGCGAATTCAAGTAAAGTACCTACTGGTGGGTAGAGGTCTTGCAAACCCACTGTTCAGAGGTAGTAAGAACTACTGAGGGATGACCGAAGACCCAGGATTAAATACTCATAATTTGGTTGTGTAGAATCTTGTTTTACTGCCATAGTTCTCTGTCACGTGTGTCAATATTTCTAATCCAATGTGTGATCTAAGTGTACTCAGTATCAGATCAATCATGTAGTACATCATAATCGCAAATGGAGAAATAAATAAAACAATACAAAAATTTTCTATTCCAGAATTTGATTCACAGATATTAAATTTTTTGGGAAATGATTATCACCCACCTCATTGGCTACAGATTGTCTTGTTGTTGGTTCAGAATGAAAACAGGACTTTCAGTTATTTCTATAACTGATTCAAAAAAAATTTTGGACCCGAGAAAATATCTGTATTAAATTACTTTTGTGTCTTTAATCCATGGTTAAAATCTAAATTAAGTTAAAGTGAAATTCTGTTTATCAAATTTATTCTTACATCATCATAATCGTCAATGCATCAGAAAATGACATGTATAGGGTTATTAATATACTTTACTCACAGCCTGAATTTCATGATTATAATACTCGTTTGGAAACATGCTGTCTCTGATCTGTCAGATGGAACTGTTGTAATAAAATGCTGAAGTTCAAAGTCTGGCCACTTATTCATCACTTTTCAGCTTCATATTCCAGCATTCTAACCAGTCCATCAGTATAACACAAATCATTTGGTACTTTTTTGTGATAGGCCTCAACTCTCTAACATAAGAACAAGACTCCCCAGACTGCTGGTTCTCTCTTATCTTTAACTCACAATTCACAAATAAGATGTTATGCCAGTGATTTGACTCATATGTGCACGAACAAAAATCTTCATCGTCTCTCAGAAAACCATTGTTATTAAAAAGACCAGACCAGTGTATGCTCCTATGTGTAGCCAGTAATGCTGTCCTAGTATTTTTATTCCTTTTAAACTTGAGTGTCTCAGGTAGTTACACCTAGGCCACACCACTTACCTCACCTGTGCATGAACTGCTATGGCTTGCATGTGTGTGTCCACACCACCAGTGTTGCTGCTTCAGTGCTCCTACTGCCAGTGCTATCCTTCTACATTAAGTTTGCCTTTGATAATGGCCATCAATACTAATAATCATCCATCTTGATGAGCACTCCTAAGAGTGAAGAGTTATAATCTGAAAGCAGTCACATGATTTTGTTTACCCTAGTTCTGAGCAAGTGTGAGAGAGAGAGAGAAAGAGTGTGTGTGGGGGGGGGTGTACTATAGTATGGAACTATAGTGAAAATTGTCATCTTTATGTAATGTTGCTAGTATGATGTCAATATGACAACAGATCTTTTCCCTCTTCTTCTCACGCCTGAAAAATTGGTTCAGGCACAGACACTCTAGATGATGTGGTGCTACAGAGGCTCAAGCTGCGCCCATCAATGCCAGGGAGTTAACTTAGCCTGAGAGAGGGAAAGAAAATGCAGATACAGAGGATGATGAAACTAGAGAGCAGAGAACTGAACTAATTAGATATGTATTTAAGAATCAATGGAAGCTCTTTCAGCCAAATAGCTGCTGCCCAAACTCAGTTCTTCTTTAATTTAGTATATTTCCCAAAGAAACTGCTGGGCTCTGTAATCAAGACACTGTGAGTGCAACAAATATTTATCCAGTAGGTCAAGAAACATGATCAGATTATCAGGAAGGTTGAACAGTCTAATCAGATGATCTAAACCATTTGAATTGAAAGTAAAACTGAATTTAGTTTCCACATGCCATAACTGACTTTGTTTACAGTCATGCTACTCATCAAATACACTTTTTGTTGTGTTCAGTAGCTCTTTACTGTGTTTTGCTTGAGTAGTTTTTCATGGAATCCAAATTACACATCCTTTCCAGTGGTACTGCATCAAACCGTTATGGTGTTTTAAGAGAGAAAGAAAGAAGAAAGAAAAAATGCTCCAAAAGATAATTGAATTAAAGTACATACATTTTAAGAACCACGTTATTTTGTGATTTACTAGTTTTATATCTTTTTTACAAATAAGCTGTCAAAACAGGTATGTATGTATGTTACTTATCATAAGTAGATGATCCTTCCTCCTCCATCCTTGGCTATCCACTTTAATGTGGTGCTCCTCTGCAGCCTGCACCATGTGTCTTTACCTTTACCCTTTACTTTTACCTGTCTGTTCTCATCTCAAACACTGGCCCTGCAGCATATTCTTCTCTCCTCCAGCTCTGATTCCTATTTTCTCTTACCTCTCTGCTTCTCATTCCTCTTTTGAGTGCTAACTTACCTCACTCTCTGCTTCTTCTTTCTTTGACCCTCCACTCCTCTCCAAGTCACTCAATACTTTTAATTTACTCTCCTCCTCTCTAATCTTCCACTCCATTCATCCTGTGCACCCTTTTATTATCCCCTCCTATCATCCTTTGCCTTCTGTCCTCCCACTGTTGGCTCTTCTGAAGGATGTATTCAATGATTCCTTTTTCTTCTCTTTCTCCATCTCAATAACTCATATGCTGTATGCTCCCACTGTTGAATGTGTGTGTTGGTTGTGTTCTGATTATTGTGTTTTTCTGGAACTCCATGCTTATTTGACCCGTGGACTGATGACCTTTGCATTCATACTCACATCAGTGTTGTAGGACACTGCTAGGTAAAAAAAATGTGAAAACTGCTAAATTAAAACTGTAATCTAATGTGCCTTATGATGTGACTAGGACTTACAATAGTTTTTATGTTTTACATGAAAGCACACGTTTTCCATGTTTCACAAGGGAAGGACTAACTTGAGTTTATTTAGCTTATGTTTAAAGGGGAGAAGATGAGTTGTAATGGCATCTGAAGGGGTCACAAACCTTTTTCACATCTGGAGAGCACCATCTGTTACAGTAAATCTTAATGTCTATGAACTCCTAGAAAGCATTGGCAAATACATTCAATGCACACTTGCAAAAACTGGTGACAAAGCAGATGGTACTTTGTTATCTTATATGAGATGCACAGCTACATGGAGCACATGATAGAGATTTTTTTCAGCTTCACAACAGTAGAGAGTTGAGCAGAGGTCAACTTTGTGTAAATGAGCACAGACACTGTGTAGCCAAGTCCATTTGAATGGTAGTGGTTTAATTTTAGTGTATGTTTCTTTTTATCTGTATAAAACCTAATTTCCAATCATTAGTCCGTGAAAAAGCTAGCTGTAATCATAGATGCTTTTTGTGTAGTATACAGTCAGTAGTTTGTTTTTACCATTGCATAGGTCCTGGGCAATGGTAGTCATTCATGGTCCCCTGAGGAGGTATTCTATTAACTTTGTCGACCCCCTAGCTTTTCTCTAGCACAACCAGTGATTTGCCATTGGAAGGATTGTCTTGTAATTTGGTGAAAATATCAATGGTGCTCAGAGGATAAGTTCCTCTAGCGCCAACAGCAGATCAAATGTTGCACTTATCCTGTAAAATATCTCAATATCTCTGCAGTGGATTTGCAAGAAGCTTTTTAGAGGCATGTATGATTTCCAGAGGATGAATCCTGATGAATGATGGTGATTCTCTTACTTTTCCTGTAGCACCACTAGGAGATTTGCATTTGTGGTTTTGAGTGAACTGTCTCAACAGCTATAGGATGAATTACCATGGTATTTGGGACATTGCTACATATATATCTTAGTTTTTCTCCTACCGCAATTGCCGGGTACAATGCACTATTTAATACTAATTAGTAGGTTAGCATGATAACATATTATTATTCTATATCAATACTACAAAAATATTTCCTTTGGAAATATGGAGTACCTTAGGGCTCTGTTCCTTACACTCTGCTTCTCCCATTGAAGTCCACAGGCTGCAGGGAATTTTCCTATCATGCCCCCTACTTCTGGAACTCTAACCTTCTGTCTGTTTAGTCCTTTGGATCTGGATCTTCATCCTCCAGGAGATGCAGCTTCCTCCTTGTTTCTTTGTAGTGATGGAAAGAAGGTTGTGTAGTTCAGGTCCTATCTGTTGGTGACACCTGGAAATTGCTTAACACAATTCAAGCTGGATACTTCTTCTTGAATGTCATACCCTAGTCATGTCTGTTTCTCACCTTGGTATTGAAGGAGTAATTTAAAGGAAAAAGTTTAAAAATGCGTTCCAGATTAGTTGTGCCTGTATACTGTCTCCTGTGGCATTGGAGGTAGAAAAGAACCCAGGTGATATCATTAAGGTTATCTTGTGTTCCTGACTTTATTACCCATGGCCTTATTGATGCTGTTACAGTATAGCGAGATAGGAAAGACAGGGGGAGAGATGTTGATGACATGTAACAAAGGTTACTAGCCTGAACTGAAGCATTGTAGATAGTGTAAAGGGCTTTACTATCTGCCCAGATTTAGCCAAATGATGCAAAACTGATAGGATGGTGATCCACAGTACAGATGGTTAATGAACCACAACTTACTGCGAAAGCAATCCAAGCACTTCTCAAGACAAAGAAATGGAAAATTCTTCAATGGCCAGTCAGTAAACTGACCTCAGCCCAACTGAGAATGCTTTTTATTTCCTGAAGAAAGAAACTGAGGGCAGAAAGACCCAAAAAAAAAAAAAAAGCCTAGCAAAAAAAAAAAAAGCCTAGCAAAGCATTTCATGGGAGGAAACCCATTATTTCATGCTATCCAGGGGTTCCAAGTTTTTTACTACCTAGATTTTCATCGAAGTATTAAAAAATAATCCTTATATTTATAATTATTTTGGTTTTTTCAATTACCCATGAACTCCTAAAAATGAGGGACCATGTATAAAAATGGCTATAATTCCTAAATGGTCTACACATCAATCAGATCTTGATTTGTTTGTTTCAAATCCATTGAGGTTGTTTACAGGAGCAAAAAGTTGTGTCACTGTCCAAATATTTATGAACCTAACATAAATGATGCATTAAACACAGACTTTAGAATTTCACACAAATTCAGTCTCTTAGGTGCCTGTGTCATAGTTCATTCATGCATTAACTCATTCTCCTGCCTCTGTTGTTACCGTTAATCTCTTGTCATTTTAGACCCTGCCACTCCCTCCTGCCCTTTAGCAACCCCAGGCTTTACTGCTTTTATTGCCACCTGATTCCTCCCCAACCAACTACTCACCTGTTCCTAATTCCCTAAGCAATTACTAGTATATGTATAGGCCCATTTCCACCTATTTGCCACCAAATTGTCAATTGTGCTTTCCTCACTGTTGCTTGCCAGCCTTGTTTACCAATTGTTTGCCTATTTTTGACCTCCTGTCTGTTTTTTGGACTTTGCCCTTTGCCTACTCCCTTTGCCTTTTTGCCTGGTTCTCCTACTTGCCCATTGTTGACCACTGCACAATGCCTTGTATTTGTCTCTTGTTTATCCTTGCCTACTTTTGTCCACCAAACCTGAATCAAGGGGAAATTTTCTGAAGTTTACTGGGTCTCTAATGTGTACATTAGAGTCCTCCCTGTCCTGAATTGTGATGGTACAATCTGGCCAATTTGGATTTAGCTGAGTCAGGTTTCATACAGAAAGAGCTTGCAGCTCTCCTTTCTGAGTTTGACCTCAACACCCCTGGGAGAGAGGCAGTGAGAGGTCTGCTGAATCTGTGCCAGGAAGGTAGATGCGTAGTGGACCACTCCACTTATTTCTGGACACTAGCAGCTGAAAGTAAGTGGAATCAATATACTTTGTATGGTCACTCTGGAGTCCTCATTGCCATGCTATCTGTCAAACTACAAATCTTCAGAATTCCTTGGCCTGTCAAATGTTCCCACAGAATACCTTGAGATTATGGAGTTAATCAACAAGCCCCAGGCCACCTTTCTGCCACCTTGTCACTCTTATGACTGCACCATTGACCTTCTTCTTGGCACTTCTCCACCCAAGGCATCATTCCAGAGTTAAACTATTAGTGAACTCACCTGCTCAAGATTCCTGCAAAAAAATCAAGAACTTCATTGCTACCTGGTCTTTGCTGAATTCTAGTCAATTTATCCAGGGTTTCAGTACTGTAGCAGCCTTTCTGAACCTTCTCAACTCCGTCAACATCCGTTTTGAGTGGGTGAGTAGGCAGACCGGGTTTTTAAGGAGCTCAAATGTCAGTTCAGGTCAACCCCCATCCTCACCATTCTTGACTCCAGGTGCAAGGTCATGGTCTAGGTGGACACCTGTGATGTTGGGGTGAGGAGCAGAGACTCCATCCCTATTCCTCCTTTTCCTGCAAGCTCTCCTCTGCTGTAAGAAATTATGACATTGGGAATCAGGAGCTGCTAGCTGTCAAACTAACCTTGCAGGATTGAAGATACTGGCTGGATGGGGTCTGGACAAATCACCAGAACCTGGATTACACTTCTAAAGCCTCAACTCCTGCCAGGCTAGATAGTCTTTGTTCTTCAGTTGCTTTATTTTGTCGTCTCCTACTATATGGGTTCGAAGAATATCAAGCCCACTGCCCTCCTAATGAGACTTAAAACAGCTGGCAAATCAGCATCAAATAATAGCCTCTCACACTAACTACCCTGTTCCAAGTGACCGTCCCCCATGTGGCTTTGAACAAGCTCACCTTCAATCCAAGGTTCTCTACTGGGCTCATTACTCATGACTGGCATGTAATCTAGGTGTGACTTAGACCCTGTTCATTATCCATCAGTGCTAGTCCAACCTGGGGGCTTATATCTGGGTGTTTGTGGCTGCCTGCCCTGTCTCTTCTTTCAAAAATGAATTTTTAAAGACTCCACGGAGCTTCAGTCAGTCTCTCCTGTGGGTTCCACCCCTGGACCAACGGCACCAGCGCTGCACTGGTGCGCAACCCAGAACCCATTCTGCTGTCCCAAGCACCTTTTTTGGGTGAAGTACGCATACAACATTCTTCACTGTTCTTTCATCTGCCTGTCTCCATTGCAGTGTGCCTATGGCTACCAACTTTCTACCAGGGGAAAGAGATCCATTTTTCTGGTTTTTAACAATTTTGTTACTATTACATTGATTTAAACTCCATTCCATCAGCAGTTCCCGGGTTAGTGAATCTCACTGCTAAAGACCAAGATTAACTGTGTGAGAGTGGCACAATCACAAGTTACAGTAACAAATGCTATACAAAATGACCTGCACTTTCTGTCAGTTAGAGATGGATATCTACAGTACCCTTTGTAATCTGACATTTCCTCCCCTGCATATGGACAAGTTGCACATTAAACAGTAGAAAGGTATGATGAAATATTTCAAAAGAGAACAGCCCTTTGGAGCTGTAAAATGCAGAAGATACACTATAGTTTTGTCATCAGATTATTTGCTCCTAAAAACTATAAAGCTCAACTGTAACTGTGGGGATATTGGGAACATTCTCCATTGTTTAGCGAAAAAGGATATACAAAACTAACGCAAATAATTTGGGTTTTTGGCCATATGGACGAATATAACATATTGCCCAAATGAAGTTGGCCTCCCTTCAAAGACTGTCCCAGAGGAGTTCAGTATAATACTGTATGAAACTTCTAGTATAATTAATGTGGCTTGAATGGGGATTGTCCATTCATTGGCATTTAAATGTAGCGTTTACTTCATGTATGAATGGAAATGCAATTGAATAATTAAAAAGATCAAATCAAAGACAAGAGTCATAAGTAACAGAGAGATGACTGAATGTAGGATCTTTGTTTTGGCCACAGGTTGTGCAGGATCACAATTCTCACATGCTTCAGAGACCAGGTAGAGGTATGGAGCCAGAGAGGAATTGCATGGAGCTCATGTAAAAACAGGGATGGAACTGGGTGGACCTCCCCATTTCATAACCTCACAACTGGCATTTACCAGGCAGGGATAGTCTAACAAAAGACCATATTATTTTCCTTATTGGAATGACCAATTTCACAGAGAGCCCCGAACCCATTTGGGTGACAACGAACCTCTTTGCCCCTCATTCTTAAAATACACTACCATCATGAGTTGGAAGAAATACATCATAGGGCAGGTGAGACACAGTATCACATTCAATAGTCAGAGGATTCTGATATTCCCAGCCTACCCCCAGCAGTTGTGAAATGGTATTCCATGTTTAAAAGAGCATGAGAGGTACAAAGAACTGAGAGTTAGGTTTGCAATACCCTGCTAAGCTAGTTTTTTTTTCACAGACTCAGATAAGGTGACAGAATTTGCAGAGTAGTGCTTTGGAAGAGCCTTCACAGGTTGATACTCAATATGTGAACCATGTGTACATGTGACATGGATTATCTACTGAACTGATTGCCTGATATATTATTTGTCCCAGTCTTTTCTGAAGAATTGCACAATTGCTACATATTGAAAATGTTAGGTGTGTTTCAAAAGAACTTCATTTGCTCTCTTTTGCTACAGCTACAGTATATTGTGAATTTGTTGCCAGATTACAGGATTGCTCTGGCACTAATCTGTTTACATTTCACTTGATACGTCTGGTGATCCTCAGTTATTTCACGCTGCTATATCTGAAAATCTGATTAATTAACCAACTCTTTGAACAAAATATAGGGTAAACTTTGTTTATAGGTATAGGCTAATCTGTGATATAATCCCTAAATTGAAATAGTCTTGTTTATTTTGTTTCACAAAATTTAAACCAACTGTGAGTTATTATTTGCCCTGTATTTACTTGAAGTTTGATATTAGGTTAGCCCATAACCCCTTTGTACTCTTCTGTTTACTGATAACACATTTACACTATGTTTTCAATGTATACTTTTATTATAATTGTTATTCTCTCTCTACAATTTATTTGCTCATTCTCCTCCCTCATGTAATTGGGAAAGTGGATATTACGCTGGAAAAATGATTAATTTTAGTCTTTCCAGGCTTTCATTTTCCAATACAGGACAATGGTGTAGCTAATGGTAACAGGTGAGGAGGCCTTACTTGTACAGCCTGGAAGGGGTTGAACCACCAAGTAAAAGGGGGTAAAGTACCATTTCAGCATTAACCATTAACCATGGTTGATATTTATTAATTGTGACCATCTGGCTTTCTTTAGTATTCTTCCTAATAGTGGGCATATTGCAAACCAACCTTTAACCACAGTTGAGGCCACTGAGGTCCAAAGTATATAATAAGAATCCTGAATGACTGCCTAAAAATAACCGTGCTTTGGTGCTGCAAAGATATTGCACAATGCCAAGATGACAGACATTCTCATCTGATCATCTGCATCATTGCATGTGTGTGGGTATGTAGAGTGAATGATCTTGTCATTCTGAGAAAATCTTTAGACTGTGGTTCTCTGATTATGTCAACAAACCAGACAGGCAGCTGAATGTACCGCAGCATGATGCAGATAACTAGAGAATTTTAGTGGGAGTCTGTAGTTCAGTCCCATTCATCCTCTGACATCATCTGATGAATAGCTCCTGTGCAACTGCATCAGTTCATCACTTATCTTTCAATTCAGTTTGTGTAAACAGTTGAAATGCATTTTAAATTAGTCACCCCTGTATTTTTATTTTCATTATTAGATTATAAGGAAACAGGCTGATAACCATTGCACAAAATTATAAAATGACTCTGTATTTTCTTTCTTCATCAACAAAGACGCAAATGAAAATATTACATCAGTCAAAGCTCGGTTTTAGAAAGGGAACAGACATGGGACAAGGGGGAAGGTGATAGGGAGGAGAGAAGAAGAGCAGTTACTGTGTACACTGCACAGGATAGGAATAGATTTTTGTACCTGCTGCTGTTCAATACAAACAAAAACTTTCCTGATCACATTCAAACAAAGTAGGTCTAATGACCACAGAGATAACTGTTCTTTGGAAATTACCATGGAACCTGAATTCCCTGACCCTTGGCTCAATTTAACATTAGAAACCTAGCCTAATTATATTGCAATAATATAGCATTCGTGTATAATTTTATTATTTTATAAAACTCAATTTGCTAATGTTTATGTCCTGTTTGAGACATATTTCTAAATTCAAGTTCAAAGCAAATCAAATTAATGCAATTGTTATCCAATTTTTACCTGTATTGATGACTTTCTGGATGAAATTAATCCTGCATAATCATAACCCTAGATATTATATTTTGATCTCTGATCATTAATCATTAATTTTAATCAATTAAGTGGCTGGCAAACCTGCCCATGCAAATGAAAATAGTTTTTGAAAACAACACCCCCAGAGACTTCCCCATGTCTACTGTGGGAGACTCTAAAATCATTACCGACAGATTGTATTATCTCCTTTTTGAACTGTAGAAAGATACTAAAGCCTAAAGCTAGGCTTCTAAAGTTGGAAGAACAAATTCATCACTCATAAAAGGAAAATGCATGCCACCCATCTCTGGACAAATTCTTTGGTTGAGAATCTAGTATTTTTTTTTATCTTTTTCTTTTGAAAGCAGAAGTAGTTTGATCCTATCTTAGAGCTCATAGTACTTTATTATCCCAGTAGAACACTTCACTCCCAGAATGCAGGACTACTAGTGGTTCCTAGAGTCTCCACAAGCAGAACGGGAGGCAGAGGTTTCAGTTATCAGGCTCCTCTGCTGTGGAACCATCTTCCAGTTTGGGTCCAGGAGGCAGACACCCTTTCCATATATAAGAGTCGGCTTAAATCCTTCCTCTTTGATAAAGTTTAGAGTTAGGGCTGGCTCAGGTCTAGACTGCCAGGGGAACATCCCATGATGCATCGAGCTCCACTTTCCTCTGCCTCCTCCTCTCTCCTCTTGCGCATTGATGTCTCAAAAATGTTCATTACTAACTGTTCTACCTCTCTCTCTCTTAGTTTTTGTGCTTGCTCGTCTCTCTCGTCTCTCCTCCTGTTGCTTTCTGCAGGTTTTTCTGCCTCGGATGCCGCAGAGTCTGGATCCACAACTGCAGACCACCCACTGCCCCATGAGTCTGATCAGCACCCACTGCTTTAATTATTATGATTGCTACTGTTACCATTTCTTTCAGTCCCATTAGTAATATTATTATCCCCATTAGTATAACTATTACCTGTTAGTCCCATTATTGTGCTATACTCTCTCTTCTCCTTCCTGCCCCCCTTGTCTTTCACTCTCTCTCAGTTTTTTCTTTGCTGCTGTTACCATTTGCTTGCTCATGGGGAATATTGGGTCTCTATAAATAATAACTATAAAGAGTTTGGTATAGACCTGCTCTATGTGATAAAGTGCCTGGAGATTAACTTCTGTTATGATAATGCACTAAATAAATAAAATTGAATTGATTTTGGGGAGAAACCACAAAGACTGCTCACCAGGCAATTGTGTGAACTGGAAAATGATCACACAATCTATGAAGTCAAATCCAAGTTGTCGGCATGTCTTACCTCAGTAAATGATATCAAATGTTTTAAAGAATTCTATGAAACTTTATTCCTCCAAAACAAATTCTGGACCATACAATATGGAAAGCTTTTTTGAAAATATTAATTTACACCTTCCTAAACAAAGATAGCAACCCTGAAGAGTTAAAAGAAATATTAAAACTTGAAAGGAAGCAAAACCCTAGGCTCTATTGTGAGTACAGAACAGTTACTGACATATTCATACCTTCTATGATTAATACTTTCTCTCAGGCTGCTGAAAATGGGTCTGTGCCAGAAATACCTAGGGCTGTCATGTGTCGACATGTGCTCCAATAAATAGTATTATAGCTTTATAATGATTAAGAATAAATGCTGATCTCTATTCACTGATAGAGCAGGTGAGTCTGGAATACTAAGTAACTATGTATCCCATAACAATCTCCAAGATAAGAGATAGGAAGGTAGGATAGAGAGCATAGCACAATAAAAGTACCATACAAGATGTTTGGCAGGTAGAGGAGTGCTAGAATTCTCAGAGGTAGATTAAGCTATTTTCCAGAATTTACAAGGGCTATAAGGGGGACTTTGTAAAAGAGTCAGATTTGAATTTTCTGACTGAAGATGTGCACTTATTCCTCAACTGTCTAAAGTCAAGCTAATGGGTCTTTATTGTGCCTCACCAGAGCCCATGCTTTATTCTTGGAAATAAGTTAGAAAGCTCAGCAGTGAACCAGGAAGTGAAGCTACATTTTCTTGTCTTTTTGGCTGCCCCCGGCATTTCAGGCAGTCCTATTAATGCATATTTACATAACTGACAAAATATAGCAATGTTTTGGAAAACCTTGGCTACTTCCTGTAGATAAGTATTGCCCTGCAAGTGCGGGGTTGGGCATTCCCGCCACAATTCAATTCAATTCAATTCAACTTATTTATATAGCACCATATCATAACAAACATTATCTCAGGGCACTTTTCATATACAGCAGGTCTAGACCAGACTCTTTATAGTTATTATTTACAGAGACCCAACATTTCCCCCATGAGCAGCACTTGGTGACAGCGGCAATGAAAAACTCCCTTTTAACAGGTAGAAACGTTGAACAGATCCCAGCTCGTGGTGGGTGGGTGGGGGGGGGGGTCTGCCTCGACCGGCTGGGTTGAGAGACAGAGAGAGAGAGACAGAGAGAGAGAGAGAGAGAGAGAGACGGGGAGGGAGGGCAGGAGGGAGGAGAGTATAGCATAATAATGGGACTAATAGCTATATATACACTATATATAATATTATTAATAGAATTAAATGAAATGGTAACAGTAACAATCATAATAACTAGAGCAGTTGGTGTTAATCAGGCACAAGGGTCAGTAGATGGTCTGCAGCCATGGATCCAGACTCAGGAGCATCAGAAAAACCTGCAGAAAGCGACAGGAGGAGAGAGGAGAGAGACAAGAAAGCACAAAACTGCGGGAGAGTGAGGGAGGACAGTTAATAAGAAGCATTTTTGTGATGGTAATGCCCACAGGAAGAGAGGAGGAGGAGGTGGAAAGGGGACCTCGGTGCATCATGGGAAGTCCCCTGGTAGTCTAGGCCTATAGCAGCATAGTGAGGGGATGGTTCAAGCTAATGCTGAGCCAGTTCTAACCATAAACTATATCAAAGAGGAAGGATTTAAGCCAACTCTTAAACATTGTTGTGCCTCACTAACGGACTGTAGACAAAGAAGGCATACAGGCACACCCAAACCTGGAATCCAGCTAAGGCCACATGTTGCTAGCTGAGAAAGACAAAGAACTCAGCTGAGCAACCCCCAACATGTGGTCTCAGTTGGATAACTGACCAAATGGGCGACCCCCAACGGGCGTGGCGCCCACCAAACAGTGGGGTTCCCCCAAAATCCACGGCTCCCATTGGGTGAAATCCGGCACAGTCAACCCCAAATCCTGACGTCAAAAGTTATATTAACTCCGAAACTTCTGAAACTTATTGCTTCTGGCTTGGACTTTCACCATGACCAGCGAACTCCTCGCCCATAGAAGTGAAAACAATTATGGCTTCTGGCTTGGATCGTCACCACGACCAGCGAATGCCTCGCCAATAGAAGTGAAAACAATTACACTCCTAAGATTAGACCCGTCCTACGTGGCGAGCAATCTATTCCTAGTTAGGAGTTTCCTGTGTATATCGACTAACGACCTGGCCCACGGATTTCCCTCGCTGACCGAGCTGATCTCCGCTCTCCCCCTGCACGTCGAAGAAACACAGTTTATCCCGGTTCGAGACCATGGATCGTCCCTCTCGCCCGGATGCCCGCCGATGCGAAACCTGGTAGTTAACGAGTCCTACCTGTTTCAAGAAGAAGACGAAGGAACACGGTCCTCGCTTCTTTCCAAGTCGACAAACTAATTCTCCACCGTGAGCCAGAATTACGTCGCCTCACCGAAGACTGGCCATCTCGTCGAGAAGATATGTTAGCCGCTGATAGCTGCTAACCAACGCCTCCCCACCTGCACAAGGACAACGAGGACAAACTAACCACACCGCTGGACTCACCAAAGAGTAAGAGGCTTATAGCTCTGGACAGATATTAGCAGTTAGAGTGTGTTAAGATGTTTGAATGTTTGTGACGATATTGGTTGTTGCTGTTGTTTAATTCATTAGTGAACACACTTGAATGAATTATAATTTATCCGTCTGCAGCAGATAAATTCTGTCCTCCTCTGCATCACGATCGAGACCAGTACTTTCTGTGTCGGTTAAAGGTCAAGACTTGCGACGCTCATCATCTGAGTTGAGTAAAGTCTGTGTGATACAGATAAACTGTCTCTCAATCGCAATCATCAGAACGTCATTGTTCACACTCGTCTACCTCGTTTTCCTTCTATTAAAGCACACATTCCTATTCGAACACCCGTGCGCGGGAAAGTTCGAACCTGCCCCACCTAGTTTTCTTTGTTAAGTCACGTGGTGACGGCGAAACGCCATTACATTCCACAGACTTCCTTCCGGCCGACCCTCGCGTGACGTGACTGCAACAAGTCACGTCCACCATCTTGCTCCGCCTCCCTTCAGGCGCACACACATAGACCCTCGTACATGCGCCCACACACACACACCCAACCACACATATACTCCTACGCACACACACATACCTACCTCAATACTCGCACATGCTGCACAATGTGTAGTCAATAGTAAATAGTAATAGTGCACGATAAGATTTATTATTTGAAAGTGATGTTAATTGGAAGTGATATTACTGATGATAATACATTTTGTTATTTTTAAATGAGAAGTTGCTTTTGTGTGTATTCTGTTCATATATTGTGATAACAAGCTGGTTGACAGAGTCAGTGCCGAACTCCACTCTTTCTTATTCACTCTAGAATTACAAATATTTCCTAGATATTGGCAATTCTGAGCGAACACCCCTTTGAGACTGAATCCAATATTTGGTTATTGGTCCGGGTTTTCCCGGTGGTGCCCCGTTATTGATGGTATAAATTAATCGGATTCTGTTAAGTTTAATAATTACCAGTGATTATCCTTGATAATCAGTAATTATCGCTAATAGCCAGATCTTGCTCCTGCACTGCACAACAAATGGTGCCTTATGTGAGGTTGCATCTAAATTTCAGTTTTTAGTCCGGGTTTTCCCAGTGGTGCCCCATTATTGGTAATCCTGATTAAGTCGATCCATCCAAATCTTGAAAATTATTAATAATTATTTTAATAATCACAAATTATTGCCAATAACCAAATCCCATATGAGGCTCCGAAGCACAACAACATGGAGAGGGTGTCTGGCTCCTGGACCCAAACTGGAAGATGGTTCCACAGCAGAGGAGCCTGATAATTGAAAGCTCTGCCCCCCCATTCTGCTTATAGAGATTTTAGGAACCACTATTAGGCCTGCATTCTGGGAATGAAGTGTTCTACTGGGATAATAAGGTACTATGAGCTCTTTAAGACAGGATGGTGCCTAGATATTAAGGGCTTTGTAGGTGAGGAGGAGGATTTTAAATTGCATTCTGGATTTCACATGGAGCCAATGCAGAGAAGCTAACACAGGAGACATATGATCTCTCTTTCTGGTTCTTGTCAATACTCTCACAGCAGCATTCTGAATCAGCTGGAGACTATTTAATGTTTTATTGGGACAGCATGATAATAGGGAGTTGCAATAATCAAGTCTAGAAGTAACGAAAGCATGTACTAGTTTTTCGTCATCATTTTGAGAAAGGACGTGCTCAATTTTTGCAATATTATGAAGGTGAAAAAAGGGCAGTCCTTGAAGTTTATGTGGGAGTTAAAGGACATGTCCTGATGGAAAACAACTCCAAGATTCCTAACGGCGGTGCAAGAGGCCGGAGCAATGCCATCTAGAGTAAGTCTGTCATTAGATAATGTGTTTCTGAGGTGTTGCGGGCCAAGCACAATAACTTCAGTTTTATCTGAGTTCAATAGTAGGAAGTTCCTGGTCATCCTGATCTTTATATCCCTAAGACATGCTTGAAGTTTAGCTAACTGATTGATAAGTACAATTGGGTGTCAACTGCATAACAATGGAAGTTTAAGGAATGTTTCCTGATAATATTGCCTAAGGGAAGCATATATATGGTGAATAGAACTGGTCCAAGCACTGAACCTTGTGGAACTCTGTGACTAAATTTTGAATAGATGGAGGATTCATCGTTAATGTGCACAAATTGAAATCAATCTGATAAGTAGGACTTAAACCAGCTAAGAGCAAGTCCTTTGATGACAATAAAATGCTCCAGTCTCCAGTTTCAGGCATGCCTCTCTATGCGTCTTATTCAGCTAACACCACTGCAAGTGATACTGATGCATATGTACATCAAACTGCAAATTCCTGCAAATGTAGGATGTCATATTTATTTTTGAGCTTAATATTCTGAGGTCATTGAGGATGGTAAGACCACTTGCCACCAGCTTACCCCCACCAACTTTCAGCAGGCTCAATATGGGGATTAAAGCTGGCCGAGGCTTTAGGTTCAGCTTGCAGCAAGATCAGTTGTGCTTCTAGGGACCAACAGACTGACCAGGGGAAGCCTCTGTGTTCCTGCTTGTGACAGAGCAGGACCATGGAATAATGGTAGTGTTTTCTGCTGGTACCAGAGCAAAACAGTCAAGGAATCCCCTGACTGTTTAGCTCTGAAACAGTAACTTGTTCAAGTAGCGAAAGTCAAGAACTCGAGGATTGTAGCCTCATTTGATGCTTGTCAGGTTAAAGGACCTATCCTCGTTACAACATTTATCGTTTCTCCCCAGGCATTCACCAATCTTTAGATTCAGATAATGAAAGAATTTTCCTCTCTTTCAAAGCTAAAATATCTCGCCTTACCCAAATTCCCAACTAATATTCATTTTTGGAAATGGCTCCCACTTTTACTGATCAGCAGGAATAACACAATTAAAATGGTATGCCTCCTTCAGCTGCTGGACCTTTTCCAGTGTCTCCCTGTGTGTTTTTTTTCAAAACTTTTTTTTTTAAGTTTAGATTCTATCATTCTTCCCTTTATTTGGGATTATAAAAGTCGTAAAATTAAAAAAGCTTAACTCTGCAACTCATAATATGCTGGTGGGCTTTCTAACCTTATTAATGGGCTTCCAATATCAAAATCATTTCAATGTGGCTAGACAACTCAGCTGGACCCCCTCACTGACTACAGCTGGAGTGTGAGCAATATAGTAGTTAGGGTGCAGTAATCCTTTCTCCATTGGCTTTAGATAAATCTGCTCATAGTGAAAACATCATTATACATCATATGGTCAGAATCTGACCAGGGAAAATAAGCTGAGAATGCAGATCCCCAGTGAGACATGGGAAGAGAGCCCGAAAAAGATTGATGCTTGCTCGTTATCCACAGACTCAACTATTCATAATTGTAGCTTTACAAGATGTTTCCAGATGTCTCTTCAACGTACGATAAATGCAGTATAGCAAAGGCATTCAAGAGAAGTTGCTTTCTGAAGTGAAGTGCTCTTTTTCAAACACATTCGCATTATTAAGTTCCCTGTACAATTAAGACAGGATCAGGTTCAACTGCTAAAAATAAATACATTTTGACATTCTGGCAGGAGAGGGAAGTCCCTACTTTTAAGCTCTGGCTAAATGAAATGACCAATACCCCTCACCTTGAAAGAATAAGGTTCTCTTTGAAGAATAGAGCGTCACAATTCAATAAGATCTGGCTGCCCCTTTTGTTTTTATTATTTTCCATCACAATCTTTATAATCATATACTGCTTATTGAACAGAAAATACTTGACCAAAAAAAGTAAAATCGTCAAACAGTGCTTTAGCAACTTCTGTGTATTTTTTGCGAATTAGTGTTTACTGTGAGCCATTATAGTGAATATCATATCATATGATATCACAGGTAAGCTCAGCTACAAGTACAGTAGATTCTCACAGTACTTTCATTTTTTAATAACCAGTTTCTGTGTTGGCAGCAGACCGTGCATTACTTTTGTTTGTATAAATTATATGCATTGTTCATACATTTGGTCCGGGGCTATTCATGCTAAAGCTTTTTCATAAACAGAATACAGAAAAATGCACTTTTGTATATATGAAAATGCATTACTTTAAAATAAAAAAATGACAGGTCAGATGCAAACAAACATTAAAAATAAGATAAAATGCTAATGGAAAAAGTATGTGAATGAGCCAGTCTAGTAAAATGATTACAGACTCTATGTCGGCACAAAAAATCACACATCCCTCTTAATCTGTAGTCACTTGTTAATGGTTCACACACAAACACACACACTTAATATATACCATATGCACACATTTATGTTCTTTAGTGTATACACACACACACACACACACACACACACACACACACACATGTATCACACTAACAATTTCTCTACCTCATACTCATATTTGCAGAATTGTGTTCTAAAAATACAGGAATACTTTCACAACTGACAGAACCACTGCAAGTAACGTAAGATTTATTAGAGTATATATAATGTAAAAACCTAAATAAATCCATTAACTTACATATTACAATGAACGCTCGCAAACACAATTTATGAGATCATGAGGACATATAGAGTACATTGGAAAAGTTCAAGCAAAGAGAGGAACGCAAATGTATTTTGCATGATAGGACATGTGTACTATAGAAGTGATCAATAGTACTGCAGTTATGTAATCTACAAACTAATCACACCAATACCATGATGAATGGAATTTATCATAGCTCTATCCCTAATTTCATCTCTGTACTGTTTTATGTTAAAACTTAGCTCTGAAATTCTATTGTAGCCTGCTTTCATCCAGACAGGAATTTGGTTCAGGAGGAACACACTGATTGCTTTCAGTTTTATCATATGAATATTTTGAAAATATTAGAAATTTCAACCCTTAATTGTTAAGTATTGTGTTGTCCAACCACAACCACTGGTACGCTTATATCTGGCATATCATGTTTGCACACCTGTCTGCTAAAAGATATTATATATATTAGATTTGATTAAAGAATTTTGTCTTATATGTCTTGGAGGAAACATAATTACCACCTTGATATATTCACTAACAACTTTTTCCAGTCCACAAAGTAATAAGTTCTTGAATCGTTTTTGCAGGGTGTGTATCTTGTCATTTAAATTCTTGCAATTCTGAAACTTTCAGGCACAAACCAACTTCTCTAGCTTACTATTATTTCTCTATCATGGTCATTCACTAAATCAATGGTTGCCAACAGCCTCCTACATGTAAATGAACCACGATGCACAAATAATTAGGCAGTTGGTCTGGTTAGCTGGCAAACTTTCCTGGAAGCTGATCCCTATGCATTAGTTACAAAAACTAATCCAGGGAGGTAAGGGTCTGTGTTTACTTTGAGGTTGTGTCCAGAATCACATCCTAGTTACTAAATTTCACTATATTTTATTTTTATCCAAATAGCATATTAATATTGTGTATTCACTATATAGTGACAGATTCAATAATTGAATGAAAAAAGACTGTTCATGACATATAGTGTATACTACTTTCTCTAAAAAATCCCAATACACTGCATTTTATAAATGTAAAAACTAGGATAAGGAACACCTGAATATGCTAAAATAATGATCAGGACTTATAAGCATCTGACATCTCGATTTACTGCTCTCTATAGTGTAAACTACTGACTGTTTATTACATAGAGTGCTGTGAATGCATAAATGAGTGAACCGGATTTCAGACACAGTTGATGCCATATGAAGAAATGAGCATTTAAAATGATTCATGTAAACTTAAGTTAATTTGGAAATCAACTGAATTAAGATTCCTATTAACTGAAGTTAATTAGAAAGCTTGCATTGCTCTTCCCGAAATACAGTATTATGCAGAGTCTGCCTCTCTAGGCAACAGAGCTGTTGAGCACAGAGTCTGTATGAGAATAAGACCCAAGCTGAAAAATATCAAATATTTCCTTCAAATATTACAACTAGTCTAAGAGTCTGTAATCATGCTAGCAACTCTTTGAGGCTGTCTTGGGACATTACAGCAGTCCAGGTAAGTCAAAACATCAGTATGCTCACAACATTGACATTAATAAGCTGATGTTTAGCAGGTAACATGTTCACCATCTTAGTTTAGCAGGTTAGCTTACTAACATGAGCTAATTAGCACAAACCACATAGTAAAACTGAGGCTGGTGGGAAAACCTGCAGTTGTTTGGTAATAATCCAAAGTATCTGTAAAAATATATTTACTTGATAATGGTGATTAATTAAAAGTCAAGACAATTAACTAATTTAGTCCTTAAATCATAAAGATTAATTAAGATTCTTCCTCTTGGCATTATGAATGTCTATACCTAATTTTATGGCAATCCATCCATTAGAGCTATACATTTCAATCTGGACCAGAGTGGTGATCAACTGACCAACAGACAGACATTGCCATCCACAAAGCCATTAGTGTTTGATATAAAGTAACAGAACAGCATACCAGTGCTGGCAGCTTCAGTTTGTCTGTAGTGAGGATACCCCCCTTTTCTGAAATCTAGCTTTATGATAAATGATGGGTTTTGAATAAAACTTTTCAGACATCCTTAGGACCTTTGAAATGCTCCTTACACCTCCCACAATAAAAATGCGAGACTGAACATTGACCAGACATGGAACCACCATCCTCCAACCTAAAGAGACTAGTTTTTTCATGATAAAGGAAGAGACAAGACCAGATAAAGTACACATTGAACAGAGACTGATGTTTTTCAAACTATTTGCATTTCACAAAGGAAAATCATCAGTAATTAGACACATAGTTTTATAGCATTCTTACCCCCATCTGCGTTTTTCTCCTCTCACACACACACACACACACACACACACACACACACACACACACACACACACACACACACACACACACACACACACACACACACATACGGTATGTCTGACTGATCATGACACAACTATTTAACAATTCAGTGATCCAGTTAAAATACAAAGCAAACAGTGTTAGCCCAAATCAGTTGGCTGAGTGAATAGAAATGGCCAAGTTATGAAATGTAAAATTTTATGAATGGCTTACTGTTACCACACTGCCACCATTCAGGGTATATGTACAGTTTTTCTCTGTGTTCTTGGTGATTGTGAATATATATAGTTATTAGACCAGAATGTAGGACTGTATTTTAACATATTGTTAAGCAAATTAGTTGTGTAACCCTTGTATTAGACATCATTCTTATAGTTAACTATCAAGATGTTGCTGTAGCATTCTGAATACTTCCTTAATGTTCTTCACTGTGATTACTGTTCAAACCATATGCTGGTTTTCATATACCATGTAAAATGATCTTAAATACAGTGTATGTTTAGAATCCCGTCCACTTATTTTTTGCTATTCTTCTTAATTCTACTTATGACACTTTGACTCTTCCTTTTTGCAGTTCTGCTTTCATTTCACTTTGCTTTTTCTTCAGTTTTTCCTTTTGCTTTTTTTCTATCAAGATTATCTTGTAATTACTCACTAAGCCTCTTCTCCAGTCTTATTTTACCACTTCTAGAATGGTATTCTTTCAACATTTTTTTTCTTTTTTAAGCTGCTCTATTTGCATTATGATCTTTGTCTTAAAACAACCGCAGTACTAAATACAAAAGTGAATGAACCTATGTTTTGATATTTATGTACTTCAGTAAGTCTTGATGCTTCAATGTTATCTTGGAAGTTTTGGAACTTTCCAGACTATTCATTAAGTTTAGTTAAGAAATATAAGTGTAGCAGTGCCTATCCGACAACCATCACAATGGCCCAAGTAACCAGCAGAGGCCGAATGATCCAACAGATATTTGTCCACATGAAGAAATCTGCTGGAATGATGCTGTGGCTTGAGCTGCTTCACTATTAAAACCTTGCTGCATCCAAGGGACCACCACACCAAGTCAGTACCAAACTACTTAGAATCAACTGAAAGTTTTACTACAACTGATTATAAAACCCATGAACTTGGTTGATTTACCTTTGCCTTTTTCTTGAATCATAGGCGGCGTCCCAATTTTAAATAAGAGAAAATTTAAACTCAAAGTACAGTAGTTCCACAACAATGTGTATAAACCATGGAGGCTGAAAATAAGGGAGCCCTGCAATGTGAGCTCAGAGAGTGTGATGGAAGTGTACTTGTGTGTCCATGCATGCGTGAGAGGACTGCCAGTATTGACAGTAGAGCCAGTACTTCATATTCATGTCTCTCTCTCCCTCTCGCTTTGTCTATCTTTCTTTCTTTTCCCCTGCATCTCTCTCACCTGTTCATTTGTCGCTGCTTGACAGTTCTCATTACTGGCTTGGGACTAGCTCAGCATGTCCTGCCAAATCAAGACACTGAAATGGAATTTGAGAAAGAGAGTGTGGGAGATTGTAAAACCGTGAGAGAAAGAGACAGTGAGAGAGAGAAAGAGAGAGGGAGAGAGTGAGAGAAATAACAATCAGAGAAAAAGGGAATCAATTGAGAGAAAAGGGAAAAAAGACAAAGAAACAGGGAGCAGTTTTAGAAAGCCAGGGAGGCTGCAGCAAAATTAAAAGTACTTAAGTCTCACCAGAATGATAATGAAGCAGCACAAACAACTACTGACAGAGGTATTAACACGGATACTCATAACTCTAGACAGACAAACACCCACAATGACAACATAGACACCAAGCCAACACTGCTGAGCATCAAGAGAACAAAACTATTCACATCGCATCCCCATGCAAACATGAACACACCAGCAGCAGAAGGCTTTATGCCACCTGACTCCCATTTTCTTAGTTATTTATGTATTTGTTGATTGAATTAATTACCTTCAATTCAGTTCAAAGATTTGGAATACTTAATGTGCAGCTACATATTTTTCCTCTTATGCTAAATGATTGCACCACATTACAAAAGCACTGACATTCTTTCATTGCAATGCATTCAAGCTCTTTTAAGTTTGCATCAATCCCTTTTGGATAAAATTTAGATTTTAGCTCTCGTCAAAGGTTTTCACTGACATTTAGGTCAGTACTCATTGCTGGCCAGTTTAAACAGTCCATCTTCTCCTTATCAACCATTCTTTTCTGTTGTTGGATTTGTGCTTTGGGTCATTCACCTGCTGAAAGACCCAAGATTTTGCCTCAAACCTAGTTTTCTGACACTGGATTACACATTTTGCTCTAAAATTCATTGTTAATCTTCTGGTTTCATCATTACTTTAATATATTCAATTTCTTCAGTAACAGAGGCAGCAAAGCAGCCCCACACCATGATAGAACCTCCACCATGTTTTACTGTAGGAAGGGTGTTCTTTTCCTCATGGGCTTCATTTCACTACCTATAAACAAGTTGATGCACTGCATTCCAAATGAGGTCTACTATGGTTCCATCTGTCCATTGAACATTATGCCAAATGGGCTGTGGCTTGTCTGAGAATTTTTTTGCAGACATTAGTTTTGACATTTTTGTACCTTTCTTTCAATAGTGGTGTTCTCCTTGGCCTTCACCCATGGATGGAGCACTACTTGGTTTAGTGTGTGATGCATGGTACGGGATGGAACCTACACTCCAGATTGCACCAGATTCTCTTTAGATGTCTTGCATGGTGTTTTTTCCACAATCCGCATCAACCTTTGCAAACTTCTCTCAATGAGTTTCTTCTTAGCACCACATCCTGCAAGTATCTTCATGACATTATTATGTATTGAAACAGGGCTTTCAAGAGCTTTGTCATTTGCTTTGTAGCCTCTGTATTTGTTATGTTTTCAGATAATAGTATTTCTGATGCTTTCAGATAGCTTTCTTTTCTTTGCCATTTGAAAAAGAAAGTGGAAACAATCAGCCTCTCTATATGCAGTAAAATCATCATTCGCAGGTTAATTTCAATCATGTCAGCACAGAAAGTAAAGCATAGGTGACTGCAAAATTTTAAGAGAATAACTGAAAAATCACATTGACATATTAAGACCCTTTCCAATTACACTTTAAATTGAGATCATGTGCCTCCCAATTCTCTTGTTCATCTTTGAGATGTTTCTACTACCCAATCTGAGTCCAGTTGATTGTAAATGATTTGAAAAGGCACACACTTGCTTGTATTAGGTCTCAGAGCAGAAAATGCATATCAAAGCAATAACCGAGCCATGAGGTTGAAGAAAGTGCCTGCAGAGCTCAAAGACAGGATTGTGCCAAGTCATAGGAAGGCTACGAAAGAATTCTGCTGCATTGAAGGTTCCCAAGAGAACAGTGGCCTCCATAATTCTTAAATGCAAGAAATTTGAAACGAGCCACCGCAAAGCCCTTAATGGTTAGGCACCATCATATAAAAAATAATAGTATCCTATTATGGCATTAGAACACTTTGCTCGCAGACAACAGGCTTACTTGAGGCTTGTAGAGTCTCCAAAAAGCAGAATAGGAGGCAGAGCTTTCAGATATCAGGATCCTCTACTGTGGAAGCACCTTCCAGTTTTGGGTCTGGGAGGATGACACACTCTCTATATTACAGATTGAGCTTAAAACTTTACTTTTTGATAAACACCCCTTAGTAATGCTGCTATAGGTCTAGACTGCAAGGGGACTTCCAATGATGCACCAGTTCTCCCCCCTCCTCTTTCTCCTCTCCATCTTTATGAGTATATATCCTATTATTGCATGCTTCTAACTGCAAATTCTCTCTCCACTATTTTTTTTCCTTTCTCATACCTCTAGTCTCTCCTGCTGTTACTTTCTGCAGGTTTTCTGCCTCTGATTCTGCAGACTCTGGAACTATGATTGCAGACCACCTACTGCCACTATGATCATGTGCAACACCCACCTCTTCAATTATTACTATTAATTGGATCATTATTATTATTAGTCTTATTATTAGTTCAATCAATATTCCTATTATTTTCATCTTACTATTATTAAATCTTTATTTGGAACTTCCATTGTGCTAAATTCTCTTTCCTCTAGCTCTCTCCTTCTCTCTCACTCTCTCTCTCTCAATCTTACCTTTTGATGGAAGAGGGCCACCAACCATGAGCATGTTAAAAGGGAGTTTTCTATGCCAATGTTGCCAAAAGCTTGCTTACAGGGGGGTGTTGGTTAAATAATAATACAAAGATAACACAGCATTATGGTGGCAGCAATATGCCATGGGGGTGTTTTTCAACAGCATGAATAGGAAGACTGCTAAGAGCCAAGTCTGAAAACTTGCTGAACTAATTCTAAAGTTGTGACATTCAATGCTGACTGTCTTCGGGGTAGTTTAATAAGTACGTTACCTTTAAACATATCGAATGTTTAGAGTTTTCAAGTATTGAGTGTTGTGCAACTTTCAGGCCTTAAGAGTGCAGAGCACACTAACGTGATAGGTTAGTGTCCAGTGGAAAAATATGCTTCATTATCCTCCCAATATATTAAGCTGTGGGTTACATAAAGGTGATAACATCTGAAATCATTGTTTTTCAAGTGTTTTTAATTAACATACTGTGATAATTGTGTCGATACTTCATATGTATTTTTGCAGTCCCATACCGCTGGGGCTAGACCAAGTGTTTACACACTGGCAGGGCTCTGTGTGTGTGCCTTTGTGTGTGTGATTGTATGTGTACCTGCTGTGTAAAGCTGAACAAAGAAAAGGCTAGCTGTTCAAATCTGAAAACTGTGAGTTGTTTCATCAGTGACAACACAACATACAGTCACTCTACACAGACATACACAGGCACCTATGCATGTGGACTACAATTTACAACGAGCTTAACTGTATTCTCGGCTCCACACACACACACATTTGAAAAGGCTGTATTGATTATGATGAGTCTTTCATCCTTTCAGGTTATTAAATTATTGATCAGAGAAAAAGACTTTTAATGGAATCCAAATGTCATAGTGTGTGTATATGTGTGTAAATATGTAGCAATGCCTGTGCGTTTATGTGGCTGTATGAATCTAAGTTTCTGGTGTGTGTGTGTGTGTGTGTGTGTGTGTGTGTGTGTGTGTGTGTGTGTGTGTTTATGCAGGTTTGTGAATAGAGTGGTTAGAAAGCAGTTTAAGCTACCTCTTCCATCTCTGTGTTTACACCACCCTTACTCCATCATCTCTTTCTTAACTGATGATGTGTGCACACACACACACACACACACATACACACACACACACACATATACACACACACACACTCACCCACACATTTATTGCACTGACCCCATAGGGACACTTGTGCATTCAATAGCCTCTTACTGATATAATAGCCCCCCAACACACAACTAGTCCAGCCTGGTCATGATATTGTCCCTCTGTATTATCCGTTGTTGAGCTTCTCTTCTTGTGTAGTCTTTTGTCCTGCTGGTTTCTCTATTGGTCCTGCCTTGCACTATCACATCAAAACAACTCTGAGATGAGGATGACTGTTCACAATCATCATGAAAGAAAAGAGAACTTTGATCTCATGGAAAACAAAGAAGGAAAAAATTAGCATAGCAAATGGAATTTCTTAATTTAAAAAAAAGAGAAGGCCTACATGGTAAGAGGATGATCATTTATTCACAGCAAACTTTCACAGTATTTACCATAATATTCCTCAGGCATCAAACTAGGTTAGTTCAGGTGTGGAGGAAAAAGGAGGCCTCCGGCTTTTCTTAGAGGAGCAAAGAGGCAAGATGGCTACATGCTGCTTAATTTGCAAGCTCGATGGACTCACTTTCCTCAGAGGGAATGAAAGCCAAATCAAATCTGCAACGAAGAAATTTATATACTGCTTTTCACTGCACTGGTAATTCTTCATAGGTGTAGTACACCCAACTACATTCTATATATGTATTTTGTCAAATTTCAGTTTCAGCCTGGACATAGTATCAGTTACATGACAAAAAAAGGTCCCAGGCTGTGTTTTCTTTTCAAATATGCTTGTCCTATAATAGATATTTTGGGAAATAAAATTGTTTGCCTCTGAGAAGATTTATATCAATTTTGTCTCTTTGTCCTGCCCAGAGACAAATCCAGAACCTATCACTATTTTCATATGAACAATGGATCAAATGACTACATATCATTTGTAGCTTTGCTTGTCTTGATAAATCCAAGACAATTATCAACAACTCTACAGTCACCTTCACTGTTGAATGTTTTAGCTTATTTCAGCTCATTTTGGATTTATGGGCTGCAACTTTAATTGGGTTCAGTCCCACCACTCTTATAGGAATGAATGAACTAAAAAGGGGCCCTATGGCCCTAGTTTTCTTGGGAACAACCAAAATTATGTTTACCCACCAAAATGCATTGTGTCTATCCTTGTGGTATATTAAAAATTTCAATTGTATTTCTTTTCTCATAAAACATTTGCTAAACCAACTATGTTCTCAAAACAGCTCGTCCAGTGCAATTTAGGTAAACCTTCTGATGGGAGCTGTTCCATTTCAAACGCAACTGCAGCTTCAGATTGTGCTTTTTTTTTTAATTTTTCAGATTTGTTAGGTCTCCTGTCATGGCTATGTCCAAATGTAATCAGTGTGCTGGAATTCTTCTAATACTGTGTGAATAAAAACTATAGAAAGTTGAAAAAATTGGATACACTTTTTATAGTTTATTATTTTTTAAAATCAATTTAAGCGCTCAAACATTCTATATTTGATAAGCCTTTTGATTAAATTGATTAGATATTATATAAATATTCTATAGTAATATTTGATATCCAGACAAATGTGTTGCTTTAGAACAGAACAAGTGATGTCTACATGTTCTCACAGGCTTGTGACAGTGCAAGCTTATTTAGATACAAGAATAACATAATAAACTCTGTTGTTGAAATAACAAACTCTTGTCATGGCCTTTTGTTAGAGATACTCTAACATCTCATAGGCTACATGAGTCATAGTATTACCTTGAACTATAAGATAAGGTGGTGTGCCCTTTGACAGATTGTTCACTATGCAACAAAAAATGAAAAAAAAAAAACGTTATTTAGTTCAAGCTTATTTTTTGGCAGAGATACAGGAAGCTACTGCAGAGGGAATGAAGAGCAGCATGTGGCTCCAGAGCCACAAATTGCCAACCCTTGGTCATCCTTGAGCCACTCCTCCACTGTACGGCTCTCTTTTTTGTTATGTCATAGCTCGTCATGACTCCTAGTTTGATTTCGAGAAGGAGTGAAAGCAAATAAATAAACCAATTATATAAATTATCTGCTATCTATTTCATTTCCATGTCTATCCCTCTCTGTTTTAATTATATACACAAACTTGAACAAAGCACGCTAAGACATAAAGCGTATTCTTCAGCTTTACATAAAGCATGGTAAAATGAAGTACAGAGAGGAGGAGCTGGATGTGGGTGAATGTGAAAGATAGAGAGGCTCTTAGGTGAATTGTTTTGTTGAATTAATGTTGAGGATAAATAAAGAGAAATCCAAGGTGTCTGTGAGCTGTGATGAGCTCCATCACTCCACAGTCTTAATGAAATCTCCCAGCTCTTCATATTTCAGTCAGCTACACAATCTGATTAATACATCGACCAAATGTCGACAGACACACACATACTTGTGAGCAAGCAAAGCTCTGTTGGTGCATACACACACATTCATATATCAAATATAGAGACATACGGCCTGGAAAGAGGAATGAAGGGGATGAAGGAAAAGGAGGAGGGAGGAAGCTCAAAGGAGAGGAACTGAAGTGATGGGCTGATCTCCCAGCAAAACCCATATGGACCTATCATGCAAACACAACCTTCATACCAGCTCCCTTGTGATGTTTCTACTGTGCCTGCATGATGTAACAACTGTGCTAAGTGTTGTCATATTACCATGATATTCCTACTTTTCTAAAAGAAAAGCACTAACAAAATTCAGTTTGAGGGCTAGTATCATGTTGCCAGTCAAGCAGAAAATAGTTTATTGTTTTGGTTTTTATTATATCACATCTTACCCTCATCTCTTTCATCACTCTCTCTCAAAGAAAACAGAGAAAATTTCCCTTCATAGTCATGAAAAGATTTTGAGAGAGCTGGCCCCTGGATAATGACATGTAATAGGTGCCCCCCTTCTAACTGGGAGAAAATAACCGACAAGACTAAGAGTCTACAAACATTCTAACAGCTCTGTGTGGCTGTACTTAACACATTGTCATTTGAACTGAACACTAACATCAGCCACTTAACATGGTTAGAATGGAAATGCTAACATGCTGATATTAAGCTTGTACAAGTTTATCCATGGTTTAGTATATTAACATGCTAACATTTGCAAATAAGCAGTGAACATAAAGTACAGCTTAGGCTAATGGAAATTGCTTCAGTTTTTCAAGTATTCATAAAAGTATTAGAAAAACTCATTAAATTTGACCTAATGATAGTACCCGATATAATGTTAAGGGAACATCAAAGTTATTACAAAGTATGGAGCCATTGACTCTGAACTAAAACATACCAACTGAATGAGTACAGACCCTACCTTGCAGAGAGCATATTAACCAGACGACAACCAAGAGTTTTATTTGGGCCTTTCAGCAAGGTACATAGATAATATTCTTTAATTTGATGACATAATCTACTTTCACTACTGTCACTTTTGTCATTTCAGCTGGTGAGAGTGACAATCAGTTCTCTCCATTGCTCCATTGAGATAAAATGTTCAGTCACACAATGGTGTTCCATGAGGACAAACAGGGTAATCAGTGCTTGACCCATTAAAGTCAAAAATAGACGACAATTACAACGATACCAAAGTGGAAGAAATATCTCTCCTTACAGCTCAGAACAGCACCATATAGGAACTTATATTGCCTGTTTGCATCCATTTTCTAAAATTTACTACTGTCTTGTGACCACATTAGACTATTGTCTTTGGAAGCTAGGGAGACCCCCAGCTATTGTATCTATGTTTCTATCATTGTCATTGGTTTAGCCATGTCCCGTTGATAAAGGCTGGGACTTGTCATGCAGAGGGGAGAGCAGCATTTTTTTGACATTTGTGCATGTGCATTGATGATAATCCTGGGACAGGTAAGTAGTTATATCTATCTACAGACAAGTGTGCTTGTCAAGTTGCCCTTGTCTCAGCCTCCACCATTCTGTAATCATTTATGATATTGCATACATTATTTTACACGTGCTCATATGCATGTAGAAACTGCAACTGTGCATTAGAAAACTGATTCAAGTCAAACATATTCGAGCTTAAGACTTCATTCCTCTCAACCCCTGACCAGTGCCTGGAATGCCTGTTTGGTAATATATCCTTGGTCGATTGGTATATAACCAATACTCAGATAAGAAAATTACAGAAATTATATAATCTAGAGTTGTCGTCAACCAAGGATGTAGTGTCTGCAGCCAATCAAATGGTAAGTGAGAAGTTTTTATAATTGCGTTTTTATTTTACCCTGCAGCAATTGAAGTGACTAATGATATTTCTGTATTTTGTTGGGGTTGGTCTATCATGTTTCCTATAAGCTGTATATTCACTGTGAGGCTACAGTGCATTAAAGGACAGAGGAACAACTAATAGTATAAGGCTGGCAATGTTGTACATTTTTCATGTTTTGAGCAAATCCCTTTAAAACTCATAAATAAGTAGTTTAATAATTTCCTAATTAGCTTGACACAGCAGGTCTAGATAAAATTACTTTTTTTCATCCTTTGCATTTAATTGCTGGAATTGTTACTTTGGTAGCCTTGATGATTTGTTATTAAACAGTTATATATGTAAAAATAATTGACATATCACTGAATAATGAAAATGGGGTATGGTAACTCACTTGTAGAGATATTGATATATATCTACATATATCTACATGTGATCTCAGGCTGTCAATCATATACAGATATCCTATCAAGGTGGCACCTTGTCAGAAAGAAGAAGTTGGGATGCTACTGAAAATTTTACGATTGCATAGATTTAGGGTTTTTTTTTTTTGAGATTTCAGCGTTAAACTCTGAAAAACATAAATATTTTAGATGGTAACATTAGTTTGAAAAATTCTTATGTTGGTTGAAGGAGAGTATAGTTAACATACAATATTCTATAAATAATAATCCATTTCCAATCTGTAATCAACTCTGAGAAAGACACACAGAGACTATACAAGGACCGAGCCCCTTGTTGGGTGGTAAAGGTGGATGAAGCTATTAGAGCCATTTTAACTTGTCTTCACAGGGACTGAATTTACTTACAATCAGTGTATAAAAACTCTGTAAAACACTGCTCTGCTGCCTCTGAAGTGTGTCATGGAGGGGATGGGATGGATTGCCCATTATGGAGAGTAGTTTGCTCAGAAATCTCCTGTTTCTCACTGACTCAAACGTCAGCAATTGCTACCACAGAGTGGTGGAGGATCTCCAGCATCTTGCTTCATCCATTGAAAGATTTTCACTTCTCAGAAAGTGGGTCTGCTCATCCCCGTCTTGTACACAGCTCAGTGTTGATGCTCAAGGCCAGTGTGCTGTTCAAATGGAGACCAGGTACTTGTAGTGCTCCACATCCAGAGATCCAGGAAACAGTAGACCTATCCTGAGCAGCTTATTACACAAGGGTCACCATAACCATCCAGGTAAGAGTGAGGACGCTGCAGCAAGTAGATGACAGCTTCATCCACCTCTACATTAGCCTGGTAAGAAAACCAAACAGGGTCTAGAGCGGATTTCAGTTGTGGTCCAAGGTGGGCTAGAGGCAGCCTCCAGTAGCTTAATGATGTGTGAAGTTAGGGCAACTGACCTGAAGTCATTGGGGCGAGATGGGGACAAAGCAGGATGACTTCTGCAGCACTGGTATCCTTTCCTGTCTCAGACTTAGGTTGAAGATAAAGATAAATTTGCAGGATACCGGACAGGTAGCAGGGGAATTTAGGACCCTGATACTGATACAATCAGGGCCTGCAGCTTTGCCTTGGTTGAGTCTCTTCAGCCATCTCCTCCACAGTCATTTGGGCTCCAGCTTCTATCTGTGGGAGTCCTGTCCCCCCATGTTTTTTGCAGAGCACATCCCAATCTTTAGTCTTAAATCAGTCCTTCTGAGTCCACCTGCTAACAGTCCTTGTGGAAAAAGGCTGCCTTTGAACTCCTGAAACATACTGAGTTGTTATAAGACAAGGTTGTAGTCTGATCTCCTAAATAGAGGCAGAGCAGAGGATCTTTATGCTATATTCTATATGCTTTAGCATTTGTATACGAAAGGTTCAGTTATCTATTTTCTTTTGTGGTACAGTCAAAAGACTGGTGGGAAGTAGAGAAAGTGTAATCCAGATTAACCAGGCTAAAATCTTGGTCAGTGATCAGTGATCATAAATGCCTCAGGATGCTGAGGCTATATCTTAGCAACTGTACCGTGTATTACATCACATGGTGCTGCCTTGTCAGCTGACAGAGGTATGTAAATACTGATCAATATTGCAGAAGTCAACATCTGATCATGTTTTTCTTGCCTCTCACCTCTCTCCTACTGTCGCTTTTCTGCCTTGGGAAATGCAGAGTCTGAATTTGGAACTGCAAACCACATACTGCGACCATGATCATGTTCAACATGCACTTTTTAAATCATAATTATAATACTTATATTTAATCTTATTATTGTTATCAATAGTCTTATTATTGACCCTATTTTTATAATTATAAGTTTTATTATTGAATTGATGATCGATAATGTTAGCTGTTTGAATTGATTTATTTTACCTATTTATTCTACATGGATTTTAAAGTTAATTAGATCAGATGTGATTATCTTTATCGTCATTTAGATCAGACACTAGAATTGTATGTAGCAGAACAAAGTAACATTGCAGCTAACTCAAAAAAATTATGCTAAGACATAAAAATATACTAAGGCATAAGTTATTGATGTAAATGCACAACCCACAACCCTGAAATATATAGCTGAGAATCCAGCTCCGATCCACATAGCAGGTTGTTAGCTCTTCCATATGAATGGCGTCATCAGGGACAGTCATGATTAGCTCCATGCAGTTCACTGAAAATTATGGATCAGCAGTCTGTCACCTCCAGCTGGGTGTTAAGTCCAGCCTTAGATAATCCTTAGATGTTCTCTAAAGTGGACAAGTATTTCACTACACAAATTGTATGTGACATTAAAACCTATTGAGTCCTGATTTTCTTTGTGTAAAATTTCTGACACTATTCATAGTCTCCTTAAATTTGATGACCTCATGCAATATCTCAAAAACAAATTACCAGACATTTTTGGTTAACTGCCTTTAGATATTCATGCTCACGTGAGGATGAACCCATTGGATTTGAAAACTCCATGCGTTTTACTACAGCACCACCATCCAGAAACAAATATCTACTTTCCACCAGTAATATCTCAAAACATTTAGACCATGAAACATGTGCTAGCGTTCCTCCTCCCCTAGGGTTACATCCTTGTGAAACTTAATTTCATTTTTGTACTAACCTTGTGATTGTTGCATAACTACTGATAAGTCTGGGTGCTAACTTGTACGACAAGATAATAAAAATCATCTCTCATCATTAGGGGCACTGCATGTAAGACTTTTCGAAAACTATAGATCACGATTTTGTTCCTCCTTCCAACACTTTTTTTTACATGATATAACAAAGTTTACATCCTCGGGGGGGGGGGGGTATCAGGGCTTTAGACTTTTACTGTTATTTATTTATTATTATTGATATCCTTTTATGAACTGTAATGCATTTTGTGGGTATCAGTCAATTCCATTTCATTGCTTTTTGCAGAGTGAGGCTGAATTAGAACCGTAGAGAGATAGATGGGAGAGGTAGGGGGATAAGAAGGGCTGCAGGGAGTGTACAGCTCCATTAAGACAACAGTTAAAGTAGTGGTGGATACAGAGCAAAGAGAAGACAGCTCTGACCAAGAATTATTAGTCAGCAGCATTCTACTCAGCACTGACGACAGGGCTGGGTCTTTTTGTACTATGCTAAGGCACATGTGCCCATGTGCTCTGTCCCGCTGCTGAAACATCACCCCAGCTGTTATTGCCAATCACCCTCTACCTGTGCCAATGGTGTTTTGGTGTGTTCAACTAGAATTAATGAGGACTTGTTTCAGCTGCAGTGATGAAAAATCAACCTGCCGTGATGACACCTCTGCCCAGGATAGAAAGAAAACACACTATGAGAACAGCATTTCATCTGATTGACTCTGGCAGATTTCACCCACAATATGTGCTGTGTGCATTTAACGCTAGTATTAATGGGCTTTTCCTAATCCAGATGAGACATTCCTTTACATGGATTACATGTTAATAACTGGTTGAAAACATAACCTTGCAATTTTTCCTCATTTTCTTCGTCATTTTCTTTCTGTATTAAGACTCAAACACAGTGGGTCATCAGCTCTTAATGATGAAGGACAAAACCTACTGCTGTGCACTTCAGCTCCTGCAATTTTGTTCTAGTACTGTAATGAGACTGAATGAACAGTGTGTATGATGTGTTATCATTGTCTAATGGGTAGACTTAAGGGCTCAGATAAAGATTCAATTATTGTGGCCTGTTGTTCATAGCCCATGGCTGCACATAAAATCATGCATGCATACAGTCACACAAAAGCACACATCTATATACTGTCATAAGATTGCCCAAACACACCTCATACAATGCCCATAGTTCATTGATTCAGGGAATTTGAATGCTCTCGGCATGAAGATAAACAAGTGCACACACACACACACACACACTCACAACACACTCAACAACAACAAGTCATTTGAGAACCCTGAAGGAGCAATATCCAAGTCTGCCAAAGAGAAAAGAATGATAATTCTATTGAGAGTCAATCTTGGGGCGCTTTGTGATTATGGTTATTTATTTGGAGCTGCACTATACAGTCAACATCAGAATGAACGCATATATCGATCTCTTTTAGGCTATGAAAACACCTGCAGGCCTCAAATCATTCCTTGCAGTCTCTCTTCACAACACTATTTCATTTACCACCTTCATATATTCTTTAGAGATGGGTCATCTGAGAAAAGAATGAACATTTGCCACTTGTGTTTGGACAGCTGTTCGTGTGGTGTATGGCTCACTAATACTTTTTGAACTTGTTCTCCCTCCTACCTCCACCGAAACCAGGAATCAAATACAAACACCAATAAATGGACTACACTTTTATAGGGCTTATCTAGACATATCGACCAATCAAAGCACTATCCATTACTGCTACATTCACCTGTTCACACAAAAATTCATACAACACTTTCCTATACAAACAGTGCTTTCTACACACACACACACACAGATTTGACATGCAGACTAGAGGAGCCAGGGATTGAACTGCCGACCTTCCGGTTTGTTGTCCTGAGCCACAGCTGCTAATTGTGTAATCTTTTTGTCCAAGACTTGTCCACGCAACCATTTCAAAATGTCTCAATAATTTTCTGGCCTTCTGGCTAGATTGCAATGAAATTCAAGTATTCATGGTCCCCACTTTTTGGGTAATCCTCAAACACTCACATCAGCCCAAATCTTTCCTTTCATGAAATGGTAAGTGAAAAACTAATGGACAAATCGTTTCACATCCTAGAGGATGAACTCCACTGATTGTGGTGACTTCTCTGAATTTTCACCTTTTGTCAACTTCAAGGTAAGATTTACACTTATATTAAAGCTCCACTCATTTATACATATTGTACAAAAAAAATCAATCAAATCATTAACTGCAATGTGACAAACCCAAGAACTAAATAATTGTCACTCAAGATCTATTCAACATCTTTTAGCCCAATGTTGTAGGTTTGAAGGCAAAATTACCCTTGTTAATTTAGTGTTCCCAGGACCACTTTTAGTGAAGTTACACATCAGCGCTACTTTTACACTTACAATTTATATGGCAAGTCTCAAGGAAAAGCAAAAAATCAATATACTGTTCTGTCTTAACACTTTTATACTCAATCTTAAAGGTTCTATGGGCAGGTAGTGTTGATTTAGACTTTTAGCCTTGTCGGTTTGTCAATAAGCTAAATTGTTTGAATTTGTTCTCTTAAACCAAATCCTTTCAATGCAAAATAGTCTAGTTTTTGCCCATTCAAGTGCAGTTCAATCAGATTTTTTTCCATCCTTTTTTAAGTTTTGTATCTAGTTCATCCCAGTCCAGCCTAGTCTCATGTTGTCCTGGCCAGTCCAGCTCAGTCAATCATCAGTTCAGTCATGGCTAATCTTTTTTTTTATCTCCAGATAACTTGATGAAGAAAAGTGTATTTGTGCTACACTAAGTTCTACACTAAGAATCAAGTATTCTGTAGTCTGTAACTGTAGTAGACATTAGTATTAAATAAGGTGATTATAAGCATGGAAAGACATGTTTATGAATTATTTACAGGTTGGAGGGATTTACTGTATATGCCAGCTGACTTCGCTAAGGACCCACTTCCTCTTCATCTCATTATTTACTCATCTCATCTTCGACTTTTTGACCCACGCCCCTTTCCACATACTGCCTGTCCATTAGTGTCTGTGTTTATAACACCACTTTCATCTTCTTTAATCTCGTCATAGCTTCCCCATAATTTTTTTTGTCATGTCTTTATCTCTTATGTATTTTTTCTATTTGTCCTAGATTTTTTTAGATCTAATCTCTTCTCTTCCTCCAGCCTTTCTTCATTTCCTCTTTTTCTTCTTTTATTTCCTCTGTTTGATAGGTTCTATTCATCATGATGGCAATTGCAGAACAACTTCACAATTTGAGTTTTTTCCCTTCCTCCCCTTGCTTTTTGAGTCACATTAGTTGCCTTAGAATGGGCAGTTATATCACCATATGGGCCCCGTGTGAAATATCTCAACAAATATTGGATGTATTCTCATGGAATTGGGGAAGACAGTCCATGGTCCCCAGAGGATGAAGCCTCAGACGCTGATGATAACTGGCACCAACATGCGATTAACATTTTTGGCATCAAATTAAATGTCTTGATAACATATCTGACGGATTATAATTAAATGTGGTAGTGATATTTGTAGTCTCAAGATGAATTGTAATAAATTCGGAGCTGGAGAATTTAATCAGATGTGCATTTACCACATCAACTAATTGCTCTTTTTAAAATCTTCCATCTTGTAACAGAAAAACACACAAAAAAAAAAAAAAAACCTAAAATAATAACGGCTCTTATAAAGCATAAATCTCGTCTTTGAGTACCTTTTCAAAGTTTGCTGTTGAATTTAGAATGGGCTCATTGTAGCCAGTTCCATTAGGGGAACCACTACACAAGTACCAAAGGGTGTTTCAACAATACAACACAATGGTGTTATTTATGATTAATCAGAAGTAGTAAGTACTTTTCAATTTTAAAAGAGAAAAGACCACAAGGATGATGGTAAAATGGCTGTTGTTGTAAACGTATGTGTGTTTAATTTCCCTAAATTCTACATTCTCAGTGCAGAGCTGCTTCCTTAAGCCTTTCCATGCAAACCATCCAAGACTCAGAATTAGATGATCCCAAACAGGGTCATCAGATCAAAATTTTATTTGTCCAGTACTTACTTGCCATGGAAATTATTACCTGCAAAACATCAGCAGCAGTGTTTCACCTATATGTACTCAGCAATGCCTTGGCCTAGAATGAAAGGAAGGGACCCTGAAAGGAAGGGACAAACAACACACATGCATGCATGCACACTGATGTGACCATTTCATAGTCCAACACCAGCTGTTTGTGAGTAGGTATGAGTAGGTGGCCATTTCACTTAGAAGAAGCTGCATATTGCAACACAGTAGACTAACTCTCTGTTAATAGAAAGTATTTTATTGAGATTCAATTTCAATACAATTCAATTAGATTTTATTTATATAGCAGCATATCATAACAGAGGCTATCTCAGGGCACTTTTCAAATAGAGCAGGTCTAGACTGTATTCTTTATAAATGTTACCTACAGAGACCAAGCATTCCTCCATGAGCAGCACTGGGTGACAGCTGCATCAAAAGTTTCCCTTTTTAACAGATAGAACGTTGAACAGATCCTGGCTCATGATGGATGGCCATCTGTCTCGACCAGCTGGGTTGAGAGAGTAAGAGAGAGGGAAAAAGAGAGAGAGGGAGAGAACGGTGGAATGGGGGGGGGGGCATAGCACAATACAAATATCATGTGAAGATGTATGGTAATAATGAGACTGATAATAAAACTAATGGTTATAACAACAAGGCTAATAATAATACTAATAAGACTAAATTGAATATTGATGATAGTGATCATAATAATTGAAGCAGTGGGTGTTGAGCAGGCTCATGGGGCAGTAGATGGTCTGCAACCATTGATCCAGACTCAGGAGCATGAGAGGCAGAGAAATCTGCACAAAGCGATATGGTGAGTGAGAGGAGAGAGACGAGGAAGCACAAAACTATGGGAGATAGAAGAAGTAAAGTTAGTAATGACCATTGTTGGGATAATAATGCACACAGGTGGAGAGGGAGAGGAGGAGAGAGGAGCTTGGTGCATCATGGGAAGTACCCCTGCAGTCTAGGCCTATTGCAGCCTGAGCCAGCACTAACTATAAGCTTTATCAAAAAGGAAGGTTGGAGGCAAGCCTGCATTCTGGGAGAGCAGTGTTCTACTGGGGTAATAAGGTACTACAAGCTCCTTTAGATAAGAAACAGGATGAATATGATCTCTTTTTCTAGTTCCTATCAGTACTCGTGCTGCAGCATTCTGAATTAGCTGGAGAGTATTCAAAGTTTTGTTCGGGACGGCCTGATAATAAGGACTTGCAATAATTGAGCCCAGAAGTAACAAAAGCATATGTTAGTTCGTCTGTGTCATTTTGAGACAGAATGTGCCTGATGCAATGTTATGTAGGGGGAAAAGGCAGTCTGTGAAATTTGTTTTATGTGGGAGATAGAGGACATATCCTGATCAAGACAACTCCAAGATTCCTAGTTGTGGTGCTAGAGGCCAGTGCAATGATGATGCGTTTCTGAGGTGTTGTGGGCCAAGTAAAATAACTTTAGTTTTGTCTGAGTTTAAGAGTAGGAAGTTGGTGGTCATCCAGATCTTTATATCCCTAAGACATATTGAAGTTTATCTAACTGATTGTTTTCATCTGGCTTCATTGACACTTTGGTATCATTGACAACTAGGTATCATCTGCAATGGAACAACGGAAGTTTGTGGAATGTTTCCTAGTTGAATACAGCTGGTCCAAGCACAGGACCTATTGGAACTTTATGACTAACTTTGAGTACATTGAAGATTTGTCGTTAACATGCAGAAACTGAAATCAATCTGATAAATAGGACTTAAACCAGCTTAGAGTGGGGCCAATTAAATGTTCAAGTCTCTGTAATAAGATGTGATAGTCAATAGTGTCATTTGCGGCACCAAGATCTAACAGAACAAGTAAAGAGACGAGTCTTTTATCCGATGCAGTTAGTAATTTTCACCAGTGCTGTCTCAGTGCTATGATTCACTCTAAATCCTGACTGTAAATCTCCATTAAACTATTTTCTAAAAAGTCACACAACTGGTTGGCGACAGCTTTCTCAAGGATCTTAGATATGGGTCTATAGTTCACTAAATCATCTGGATCAAGAGTAGGTTTAATTACAGGTATTTTACAGGACTGTGGTACCGAGTCTGTAAATAAAGACAGATTGATTATATCTAATAGAGATGTGCTAAATACAGGGAAAACTTCCTTAAGCAGCCTAGTTTAGTTGGGGTCTAAGAGACAGGTTGATGGTTTGGACAGGGAAGCTGTTAAAGTTTGTTGGCAAAGGTCGAGAGAAGATAACTTGGTTGGATAACCTAGTTTTAATGATGTGACTGAATGGTGTACAACATACAGTAAACACCAGATTTGAGTTAACCAAAGTGAACATTTCTGAATGTCCATGGCAAATTACAAACCAAGCCAAGTGGACCTGAACATTTCCCATAAATTTCTCAGGTTGTGAATCTTTAAAAAGACAGACAATACCACAGTAAATAGAATTACAGATGTCTGTAGGGAATACTACAAAATCTTATGTAAACACTGTACCTCCATGTGGTTGGCACCGCATGTGATCTGGATAAGAATGTAACGTTTTTGATTCATTTGTGCACACAAAATAGAAATGTGTGCTCAAACTACACATAACCAAAAGTTATGTATTAAAACTTTGCACATAGGACTGTTATTGCAACACCCAATTAAGGCCCAAATTACTCCAAAGTGGTCTAATTTGTCTGTGCTTAATTATTCCTCAAGTTAGCCGAGTCTATTTATGAAACATATAATACTCATAACCGGAGAATTATTGAGGTAAAAATGTATGGTTTTGTTTATGTTTTGTTTGCACAAATGATGCACAAACAAACAAGTCACAACTTTGGAGTCATTTGGATGATAATGGGATGCGGAGGCCTTTGCTTAAAAATTCAAAGTTAAATTTCTTGAAAATTGTGCATCCATTTTTATTTTGCCTGCACAAAAGAACACAAACTATATGCAAACAAATCAAAATGGTTTACTTTATATCATAATCATATGTAGTGCAAGTTTGTCCTGTACACTTATCTTGTTAGCCAAATTATGTTGGAAATTTTAGATGGGTATGAAAGACTAGGTTGGTTAAGTTTATATTATCTATATCCATGTTATTCTATGTTATCCATTTCTATGTTATTTTGTAGAAACTAAACATAAGATCAGGGAGCTTGTTTCAAAATGCTAATTATCAGAAATGTTGAGAAGTTCTGCCATTTGGTGGCACAATTGAGTCCTGTAACAAACCATAGGAGTGTTTCTCTAAAACTGATGACTTGCACCGCAGCAAGCAAACAAAGATAATAAAGTGCCGGAGTATGTCGTCTTCTCTAAGCCCCCTGCCACAATAATCCCTTCACACTGCCTCATGATTTAAGACTGAGAGATAACATACCAGATGCTCTCCTGTGGGGAAAAACTCTGCCATGAGAAAGGAATGGCATCAAAGGAAACAGTGAGGTTTGAATTAAATAATTCATTCTGCATGTAACTTTAAATATCTGCAGTATGTTCATCCTTAAGATTCAGAATTTAGATTCAGAAAAACTTTATTGTCCTTCACAGTTTGTGGGAACTTAGTCTTTGATGTGACATATAATACACTCAGTAGAGCTATAGAATGAAAACATATGGTATAATCAGAATCAGAAAAACATTTAATGATCCCCACAGGGAACTTGCTTTGTTGTTAGTAAAGTGAGTAACTAAATAAAGAGTAAAAACTACTACAAAACAGTAATAATAATAAATACGCAGCAAATGAATAAAAAAAATATATGTAAGGTCAAACGTGCACAAATTAAAAAGTAATGTGTGAGGCAGAATCGCAGTATGGACCAAAGTGCAAAAATGGAAACGTACAAAGTAGAGTAAGTAATTAAAGCTGAGTTGGCCCTCTGAATCTTTTTTTTTTTAGTCTGTTGATGTTGGCCACCGTCAGGCTTCTGTCGCAGAGGACCACGGTGTAGAAAATGTCGCTGTGGTCAAGAGTCAGCTCTGGCCCTTTCTGTTGAGAGCCACAGAGTTCCTGGTCCAGTACAGTTTGCTGTCGAGGTGGACTACCATTTCACTGGACTGGAAAGAGGGATGACAGGAGTCCTGATTGCTGGACTGCTGGTCTTTTACCCATTAATGGTTCTCATTACCCTCCATAGGTCTCTAGTGTCATTCTGCCACAGCATCTGCTCCAGCTCCTTCCATGGGCCCCCTCTCTGATATTCACTGAAAAATGTTTCTGAACCATCTTTACTGCTTCCCTGTTCCCTGGCCTAAACTCCCTCTTATTCTTGTTCAGGAGTACTTAATGTCCTTGGTAACCCTGTGCTTGTTGTTGAGAAAATACTAGAAAATGTTGAATGGAACAGCGGTGTCCACACAGCAGTTGAGGAACTTGGTCAAACAGTCTTTGGCAAGAGAAAAACATACCAGGTGGTACTCTGAAAGGAGTCTTACAGATTGGTGCATATCTCCTCAGACCACCACCCTACATGATGAGTGGTCTGAACTTGGTCTGAAGATGGATCAGCTTGTTGTCTGATCTTCCTTCAGTAGGCAGGGCAGTGGTATTGTAGGCCTCTACAGAATTAGCATACAGCAGGTTCAGTGTTTTGAGTGTCTCGAATAATACAGTCCATAAACTGAGTAGGAGAGTTTTGTTCAGGGTCAGGGGATTTAAGTCTCGAGAGATCATGAAAAAAGCAGTGGGGTGCAGAATCTGGAGCCTCCTGGTAAAAGAATGGATGATGTCACAAGTAGTTGCCAGGTCAGTGAAGGGGGGAATGTGTTAGGAAATTTTTGGTTGGGTTACACATATCAAGCAATGGTCTTGAGGTCTCAGACTACCAGCAGTAAAATCTATCTGAAAGGCAAACTCTCTTCTCTTCTGAAGACATTGGGCAGCTATCTGAAGTTATTCGGGGAAGAAGAGTCATTCTGATAAAAATGATGCAGCATTGCAGTAGTAATCAAGGTAAAGAGAGATGGACACTTTTGCCTCCCTAGAATCCATGGACATAGCCAGATAACAATGACTGTAGACCAGTATGCACTGACATTATACTAAATGCTAGTCTAAGTCCACATACCGTAAGGGTATAAAAACTAACCAAAGGAAACTATACTTCACAATAGAGACAGCATCATGCACATCAACTTGTACTGACAAATTCTCCATTCTCCTTTGTCCAGCCTTAATAAATACATCTTGGGCTCCTGGACACTTTCTTCACTGATGAGTTAACAAATGATCAGCAAATATCCAAAACAGAATGTAAACAACAATCAAGCTGGTGTGTGAGAACAACTTGTTTATGTAGAGTATGATAACCCCACAACTTACAGTTTAATATCTTGGCTGCAGAAACCTGTGTTCACTGTCATGTGACCAGGACTGCACCATCTGCTGTTAATAAAAGCAGCAAGCCTGCTGCCTTTTTCTCCTCATTCTCAGATTCATCTGTCTGCCCAAACCACCTGAAAACCATCAATGGTAGCAATGGGATCTGGAGTATCTTCCTTTAACCTTCTCATTGTGAAACACAAAACACTACATTCACAGAAGTTCCTCTAACTCCCCACCAGATCCAGCTCTATTCCCTCCCTGCTTTATTCCTCTTTCATCCCTTGAGTCATGCATTGTCAAGAGTTTGATGGTCCACCCTTTGGCATCGCCACTTCCATCCAGACTGGATGATATGTTATTAAATTTGGTAAGATATTCATTGTCATGAATCCTTCTAACTTTTCATTTTGTGACACTTATGTAAGTCTTCACATATTTATTACAATTTCTCAAAGACTACTTTGTGGACCAGCAAAAAATTGGTTGAGATAGATAGATAGATAGATAGATAGATAGATAGATAGATAGATACTGTACACTGTGAAGCATGTACAGGACAGCATAATCCGTACCTAACTGCTCCCACTAGGCCAACTGAAAGGAGCATTCTCGACCTGGGGTCTAAGGACATGAAGGAGCAGCTGTTCCAGGGTCTTTATGACATACAATGTTAAGGCCCCTGGTCTGAAGTCATTTAGCTTGCTCGGGTGCCCCTTCTTGGGCACCGGGACTACGCATGCAGTCTTGAATTGTACCAGCACAATCTTGATGGAGCAGCATTAGAGGGACACCAGCAACTTTTCTTTCCGGTTGTTTTTCATGAGGATCCAGGTTGTGGAGTTGCTGCTTGGCCCTCTTGACTACAGCAGTGATGCTGGTAGTCCAGAAGAGATCCTAAGGGCAATGTGCATGCACAGGAACCTGAAGTCAGGAACCCTTTCTGTTCTGTTCCCCTGGGAGTGTATTATGATTTATTTTGTTTTTGAGGTGTTCAGGAAGAGGTTGTTCTCTGAACACCACAGACATCATTCCTGTAGGCCATCTTGTCAGATGGGGGCAAAGTCATGAATGTAGATGGTGTAGAGGAGGGGGCTCAACACGCAGCCCTTTGGCTGTCGTGGCTGAGTGTGAGAGCCGGGGAGAGGTGGGGGCCCATTCTAAGAGTCTGGAGGTAGTTGGTGAGAGAGTCTTTAATCCAGTGGCAGAGGGGTTGGGAAAATCCAGTCTGTGGGTTTTGTGACAAGTCCCTTCGAGATGATCATATTAAAGGCAGAGTTAAAGTCCATGAAGAACATCCTCACATAGCCCCCCTAGTGTTTAAGTTAGGTCAGTGCTAAGTGAAGAGCTGTGGCGATGGCATCCTCTGTAGACATATTTACTCTGTAGGCAAATTGGTGTCAGTCAAAAGTGGGTGTAAGGCTGGCTTTAACAAAGTGTTGTTTGAGATCTGAATCAGAATTTGTTCCTATATTATTGGGCTGTTTCTTTAAAGCAGATTCAGTGATTGGCATAGATGCAGAGACAAACATGAGGAGAGAAAGAAACTAATCATAAAACTCTGCCCCTGATTAAATGGAAGGCATGAATTCGAAAGTATATGAGAAACAAAAAAAATGTTGAGATGAAATAATGTGAAACAAATCCAGCAGGAATATCAACCAAAAACTACTAACTGCCTTCTAACTGCCCATAGTAGTGTCTATTCACCAACATTTTATCCATGGTGAGCAATCTCATTATGACCAGAAAAAGATGAAAAGATGTCATAAAAATTAAAGTTGTCTAGAGCTGCATAATCACTCTGAATTTCATTCACTTGTATTAGTGTTAGAATGAAAAAAGATTTTGAGACTGAATACAAATAGTTCAGTCAGAACTTTTCTTTCCATGCAGGCACGTAGCCAGTCAGTCAGCCAAACAGGGTTATTAAGTTTTCTGCAATGCTTCAGTTCTTCATAAAACCACAATAAAGGATCTGCTCTATGGGTTCTCGTCAGGGTTCAAAGCCATATCCATATTACAGTTCCTATTCAGCTCATTAACTTTTAGGCATTATAATAGTTGCAGATAGTGTGTGTTTGAGTGAAGAGTCTGTGTGTGTGTGTGTGTGTGTGTGTATATGTGTGTGTGTGTGTGTGTGTGTGTGTGTGTGTGTGTGTGTGTGTGTGTGTGTCAAGCTGACTATTCTTTCAGCATACAGCTTTAGGTTTGTTCCTTTATGATCAGAATGCAAGGACTAGCTTTGTGTTGTTTGGTGTATCAATATGTAATTAGAGGCTAGGATCCACTGCAGTCTAGACTGGCTTTGTGTGTGTGTGTAATGCCATGATTTTCCTTTATGTGCCATCATTATACTTATGAAGTACAAACAACAGCCCTGCAGCCACTGGAGTGTGTAAGCACACACACATCAGATGCACATATGCAAGTACGCACGCATTCAAACACACACACGGACGGTTAACTGGTTAATGGGGCTCTTCTAGTCTTTAATGAGCGTTGTAGTCATTCTTCTCTCTACTGTCCCCCTCATTACCTCTCTACACTCTCCTTCTCTTCTTACACTTCTCTGCTCTTTTTGACCTGCACCTCCCTCTTTCTTCTATTTCTGTCTTCACTTCTTTATTCCATGTTTTCTATCGTCCTTTCCCTTTTTTTTTACATTTTATTTTTTCCTAAGGTTCTTCATTTTCAGCCCTCTTCTTTCCCTGTTTTCTTCCTTTCTTAACTCTCAATTCATTCCTGTCTTCCCTCTTTCTCTTTTCTTCTCTCTTCCCTTGCTTTGTTCTTCTTACTCAATTCCTAAACAGAAAAAATTGGACAAGATCACAGCAACATTTCTCCACTGAAGCTACAATGAAGTTTTAAAGGTCTAATTTTAAAGGTCTAATTGACTGGTGCACACTGACTAATGTAAAAGCCTCTGTTATGAAAACAAATTTCAAGATTTCAACTGCTATCACTTCTTATGAGCAGAACTTAGTTGACTGACAGTGATATTATGGTTTGATTGGACATTGATAAAAGAGGTTGCGCATGTATGCGAAAGATTTTTGCAGATTCATGTGATCATGCATCTCCCAAAACTGCAGAAGACAGTGACTTTTAAATTTAATGTGGCTTATATGGTGAGAGTATCAAAACTGTCTGGTGTGTTAGGAAAGGGTTATGAACAGGCATACACAGAAAAGTTTTTTACCCTTATAAAGCCCTTCCATCTATAGAATAAATGATTTTACCTGAGAAGAAGTGAAAGGGACATTTTACGAGCCACAGCTACAACAAGTAATTATAAATAAAAACAAAACCTTCAAAATAGAAAAAAATTTGGCCAAAAAAAGATTGAGATGTAAAAATCTAGTCCTTGTGATATAGCTGGGCTGGCCTGAGAAAAGATATTGTCAATGTGACAATAAAGTGATATAAATCACTTTAGAACTTAAGCGTGAGTAGAGTGGACAAGCAGAACAGTTCTTATGTTAAATTACCAAGCTTTATTCAGATAATAAATAATGACAGGACAAAATTAGTGAGGCCATTTATACTGACTGAGCTGTATGAGGTAAGGTTTATTGCGCTCCAAAATCCCAGGATGTGGACAAGTTTTCCTGCATCTGACGGATCTGTGAATGTCTATGAATCTAAAACAAAGCAGCCGGTGTCTGTAGGAAAATATATTTATTTATAGCAACATTGTGAATTATCAGTGGGTGACAGCTACATATCACTTCTATGTCAGACAAGGTATGTCACATGCCCAGGCTATCTTATGACAAGCCACAATACCCACATTTACTTGCACTCTTCAGTTCAGCCATCGATTATATGTAGCTCTCATTAAAAGACAGTACCTACTCTTCATATATGACAAAGGGATTGTAAAACTATATTTCAGACCTGTTAGGCATCAATTAAAATGACGGACACCCAGTACAAGTGCGATGAGGCCAGATATGTCATACAATATGAACCAGGTAGGGGAGCAATTACCAGTGTTTATTGGAACAAGTACACAGTATGGTAACAGGCTAGGAGGCATATTTTGCAGTCTATTTAGAATGGCTGTACCCCTGTTAAAAAGAGGATACGGTATAACCAAACACCATTTGAAAACAGCCTCCACAAACATTGTGGGCAGCAGGAGTAAATTTAAACAATGTTGTCAAAATTTTGTGAAATAATCCTCAATGCATTTTCAATAACACTCTTGACAAAGCTTTCCTGCAATTAGAATCACTGCTAACAACCAAACTAGATGGATGCCATAGTCTGCCATTAAATCTTTGGTCTAATTTGATATCTATAAGGTAGTGTTGTATAATCAGGCAACATCCTGTGCTACACTACTGCAACACTCTTAACATTCTTTCATTCTTAAGATGAAGCCTCTATTTATTGTGTTTGATGGTATCAGATACAGTTAACACATGTGAATCTATGTTCTGTATCTGATACCATGTTCTGATGGGGTACAAATAAGTGGACTAGCCCTGCCTTTGATTGACCACTTCAGTATTTAAAGCATTGAGTGTTGAGTGAGCACTTAATCTGTCTTTCCCTGTTGTTTACAATAAGCATAGCAATAAGCATAGCACTTTGTTCCCCCTGACACAAACTCTGTGATGTAGTCCTCCCCAGCATCCCTCAACTCATCAGACAAATCCCCTAGGTACGGGCCCAAGTGAGGGATCCATTCACCTGGTCCAGACATGAAATTTACGGTCTGTTTCACAATACAAAACACGGTGCTGCAGCTTTTCCAAAAGGATTTTACCATGAGTCTACCATAAGTGGTAGTCATGGCACTGTTGTGCAGTGCAGGAGCAAAATTTGGTTATCAGCAATGATTAATAATTATCAAATATAATTATCAATAATTATCAAAGATAATTATTAATTATTATTAAAATTGAATGAATCTTATTAATAGAAATTAATAATAAACAGGGCATCCCTGATGTGACGTGACTTGTTACAGTCACGTCACATGAGGGTCAGCCGGAAGGAAGTCTGTCGAGTGTAATGGCAGCTCGTCTGTAACACGTGACTTCAACAAAGGAGAACAGTTAAGTGGGAGGTTCAAACTTCCCTGCACTCAGGTGTTCGTATAAGAATGTGTATGTGTGTTAGTAAGGAAAGAAAGAGATAGAAGTGTTCAGCAGCAACGTTCTGGTGATCGTGATCGAGGGACAGTGTTTATCTGTGTTTCGCAGAAACTCGCTCAGCTCAGCTGATGAATGGCGTGAGTTTGGACCTTTAACTAACAGCAGCAAGTACTGGTCTCTAACACGAGTGCAGAGCAGGACAGAATTGATCCGCTGCAGAGAGATCGAATTACAGTTAGCTTAAGTCAAGTGACATACGTGACTAAAAGAGCAACAGCACAAACAATATTCTCACAATATTGCAACAGCAGGAGTTTAACACACACTAACATCTGCCCAGAGCTATAAGCCTCTTACTCTCTTGCAGGTAAAGCGATGTGTTTAGTTCATACTCGGAGTCCTTTGTGCAGGCGAGGTAATTCATTACAACTCCTAACTGCCTTGTTAACATGGACCTAACCTGATGCCCTCCTTCTAATACTCATCAATGTTTGCTGATCCTTAGGATTTTTCACGTTTGGGGCAACCCAATGCCTCTTTCAAACAAGGTTTTGACATACTCCTTAAACTACATGTTAGTCTTGTTTGGAAAATGCCACACTTCATCAATGCAGACAATTTGGCACCCCTTTTGAAGAGCCTATTTTAAGCTCAAATGACACCAAGGTGCCATATACGGTGAATGGAACTGTCATTTCATACAGTTGCCACCCTGATTCTGTTCTTCAGTTCATGTGGAGCACAGCGGGAATATGAGCTTGTCATGGCATCTGTACTGAGGGCTGGGGTTACATAGTCCTCTTGGTTGTAGCACAGTACACTTAATAAAACCAAAATAATTCTCAATTCTGTCAATATTTTTGCAAATATTTGCAGGTGACAAATTAGATAATCTTTTTTAGACTGAACTGTTGGATAAAGTCTGGTGAAATTTTTCACAATCATGACATGCAGCCTTGTGGTGCAATTTCATTGCATTTGTGCGCCCACCAAAGAAAGCTTTTCTGGGGTCCAGGCATTCTGGCTTTCTGTATATGGTTTGAAAGGATTTGACTTCCAGGTCTGACTTTGTTGATGACAGCCACTCACACATCACAACAACCCCCACAACATGCTGTCATCCCAAAGGAGCCACCTTCTCTCTAAAGAGATGCTAAAGCTCACCGTAAGGGACTTTGGTGATGGGATTCAAATCACACTCCACGTTGCATTTGACACATCATAGCACGTATTTGTGGTGGCATTGTACCCATCCACAAAGTATGGCCCCCCTCACTGTTCACCCCTTTTGAGCACAGGTTTATTATACCATTTCCTGTGTGAGATACATATTCAAGCCACTGTATAGAAATATCTGAATAAGTCTTAATCTGCTCCTTGTACACACCTTCGTGAGAGCCAGAGTGTTTCGGGTAGAAACAACGTCTTGAACAAACCCATGCAGCTGGTTGCCAGAGCAGTATGTGCAAAAGGATCCAGCTTCTTGCACCGCAAAAACATTCTACCATGTATCTTGCATGCCATGCACAACACCACTACATCTTTAACATAATAGTGGTGCATTTCCACCTGGAAATCAAAGGTTTGCCACTATGTCATACCTCACCATGAATCTAGCTCTCTTACATTCACACATGCTATCATAACCACGGTAGGAGGGGGTCTGGGTTTGCACCTACATTATATTCATTGCCTCTGTTGTTAAACATAAGGTATGCCTTGTCATACCTTAGAATGACTCTAAGACCTCTCATTGTCATAGTAGGAGCAATCTTTTGTTTGACAAAGTATTCCAACAGTATATAGTTATCAAAATCTGACATGTTTGTGCCATAAATTTTTATCCACATAATTCTGGATGCCAGTTTTGATTTACAAAAGCACTAATACTTTAACGTGTTACAGCAAACTTTGTTTTCCCTCCATGTCTATTGCACACACAAAGTGGCCTCATGGTTACTGTCATGATATCTGGTCTCAAAATCAAAAGTATGCAATTGTCATTTGGCTTCTGTTTTTCAAATGCTGAATGAAATATTGATGAGGTCAGTCATCTAATTTGTGCACCCCATAGTGTGCACTCACAACAGTTATGCACTTGTGCGGGATTTTCCCATGCATCGCATTAGTTCGTAATGTTACAGGGTATCAAATTGTGTTTGGTCCTTATTAACTTGTGTTGGTGATAACAGCACGCCGATTTGCAGATATGCTTACAGTCAATGCATTTCAATGTTTTCCTGGGTACTGTTGACACTGTGTGAAGCAGAAATTATAGCGTGACTTGCAATTGTGAAGTAGATGGATTTCATAAGTAGCAGTACGGACAGACACTGGGAGCTGAAACACTCACCATAGTCATTCAGTCCAGCAGACCAACCCTGGAAAAGAAACCATCCCATTCCTCAAGACTGAAGAGGAGCCCCATTCCCTACCACAGACAACACCGTGCCAACTGTCCACAGCCCCAGACAGGCAGCTGAGAGTTGATCTCAGAAAACATATAAAGTTCCCTGATCACATCATACACTAAAGTCTCTGTACTGTCCAGACTCAGTCATCTTCTTAGACTGCACCAAGCAGGTGATTATGTGGGAGCCGACTGTGCCCTGGGAAGAACACATGGAGGATGCTCATAAGAGGAAGCTTGCCAAATAGTTGAGGGAGATGATGGAGCAGTGCAGAGGCTGGGCTGTCAGGTTTTATGCGAGCCAACTGAAGCAGGCTGCAGGGGTTTTGCTTATCGTTCAATCTGTAAAGCTCTAGCAGAGCTTGAAGTAACCACAGCTGCAAGGAGGGGGGCCTTATGTACCCTTACTGAAGCTGCAGAGAAAACCCCTAGATGGCTTTGGATAAAGAGTGTAAGCCCGTAGATTGTTGCTGCTGGGATGCAATTCGGGACTTGATCAATCCCTGTTGGGTCATTCGGTTGAAGGGGACTGTTGTTGAAAGACCCGAAACCCTGAAGACCTCAGCAACATGACTGATGATGCATCCCAGCGCATCCTAGAGATGCAACTTACAACCTGCCATTACTCTGTAAAATCTGAGTAATTTCGTCCATAATCAGAACTATATTGTATTTTTTATTCACATTTAAAACAATCTACATAGCTGGCCAGGGGGGTGGCCCTCTCAAAATAACATTTAAAACACTATCAGGCTACTTTCTAAAAAAGAAAAATAATACAAATAGAAACATAATTAAACACACCTTAGTTTCTATGCAAGCCTACCAACATAACTGTATGTTTCATGTTTTCACTTTTTTGTTGTATCTTATATGTTGCTCTTTTTTTTTTTTTTTTTGTATGGATGTGCAGGCGCGCACACACACACACACACACACATACACACAAACACACACACATATGCTGACACACACAAGATTCAACCCTATACATATGTGTGCTAATGTCATGGATTCAATTTGTCAGTTGGAACATATGTGGCACTGGAGATCTGGCAAAAAAACTGAAAGTTACCAACCATTTCACCAAAATAAAAGCAGATATTTATCTATTACAAAAAGCTCATTTAACCAATTCAGCCGGTTAAAGTCTTGAAATCACTTCAATTTACCTTAATTTTCTCAGCCAATTATAACTTAAGACAAAGAGGAGTAGCCATTTTGATTAGTAGTCAAATTCACCCACGATAATACAATATCTGATGATTAATCACTATTAATATCTCTACTCACAGCAATCTACCCAAAATTATCAATTTTTTTATGGCCTCAATAAAGATGAACCATCCTTCTTTTCAATCTTTTCTCTACTCTCAGCAATCTCCCCAGCTCAGAATTAATAATAGAATATGATTTCAATACTGTGTTAGACCCATTACTAGACAGATCATCCACTGTAGGCAATAACAGATCTCCGCATTCTACATCCATTTCAAACCCAGTACATGGAGTACTACAGCCTTAGTAATCGTTGAAGGCTAAAGCACCCAGACAAAAGAGAATAATGTAATTTTCTCATGCTCCACACTCATCTTCCAGGATTGATTTTTTTTTCTAATCGGCAACCTTCTCCACTCGGATATCTCAGAAACACAAATTCACTCCAGTACAAACAATCATGCCCAAGTCACATTTAAGCTCGTCAGGTATTCCCATCAAAAACCAACCACCAGATGGAGGTTCAACATATCTCTGCAAGAGGACTGTGACAGTTATTTAAAGAGAGAATGGAACACCCTCATGGAAATAAATGACTCTCCAAACACCTCTCCAGCACTTTTCTTGAAAACTGGCAAAGCTTTATTAAGGGGCAGGATCATTTCATATTCATCATATAAGAAGAGGAAAGACACAGAACTTGAACTTAATTTACAAGGAAAAACAAAAAATCGAAAACGAATATTCCACCAAGCCCATAGAAAAATTAAAATGCAAATTGAGAAAACACAAATTTGAATTTAATGAAGTTTCTCATCGAAAAGCTCAGACACAATCAATTCCAATATAATAATGAATCCAGTAAATACTTAGCAAATTTAGAAAACAAGACAAAGAAAACACAGAAAAGCTGTCAGAATCTTTGACTCTAAACTTCATCCTACTACACAAATCAGCACAAGATGAATTAAACCACTGGACCAATCTACCCACATCCCTGGAAGAACAGCAACAGTCAAAACAATGAATTTATTAATTTTTAACAGCTCATCCAGAAGTTTGGCATTGGTAATCCACAGTTTCTGGAGTACCTCCAATTCAAATCAGTCATCAAATCCAAAATCAACATAAATTTTAGCAATCTAACTCAACCAATTTTATTAGAAAAATGTTTAGTATCTCAGGTCTAAGAAAAATCATATCAAGAATTTATATATTTCTCAGGAGCTCAAAGGTCTCAACAGGTCTCCCAGTCTCTAAGTAGGAATAAGATCTTTCCATCCACAACATTTAAATCTGTAAAAATCATTTTTAATGAATGCAAAAACATGAATTTATGAGTCATACTGACATCTACATGGGTGAAAAATTACATAAAAACGGCATTCAGCAACTGAGACAGACGCACACACTGTTAACACCACCACGACTCTTAATTACACACAATTTGGCACTGCTTACCAATCAAACACTTTTGGATCCAAGTCAGAGATTAGTTATCCCAGATATTAGGCTGCAACAATAAGTTATCCATCAAAGTCCGCGTCTTAATCAATACAGGAATGCAATTACAAAATACTTCTTCCAGTATTCTCCTCACAGCATTAACTATCGTCAAGAAGTGCATCCTTTTATACTTGAAATCAAGAAACAACCTTAACACCCTACAGGTGAATAATCTTCTAACTGATGATATATCCCTGAAAAAAAAAAATGTCTGCATTCATCAACCATAAAACCACAGACTGCGATAAAACCTAGTCTACTATCAATAAATTAACCTCTATAACTGCCTGATTTCCAAGCCACGAAGCAACGCCAAATACAAAAAAAATTCAATAGATTTACATATTCAATGTCTCTGTCATGTTGTCTACCCACATCACTTATCTAAAAAATAAAAAAGATACACTATCAGGCTGTGAACCCTCTAGCATCTGATCAATAACACCAATCAACTCTCTCTGACCCTTACAGGCACATGCTCTGGACTGTCCTCCCCAGTGTCTCTAAAATCAACACACTGGTGCTATTCTATGGCATTAAAAGCTGTTATGTCCCAAACCTGAACCTGTCCACTGCAAGAACCCCTTTATACAAAATCATAATTACCCACCAACTCAGCTGATGGCTCAATTTGAATTCAACTGCCAGACTCCCCTAGAGCACTGTTAATAAAATCCAGCAAATATGACACAGACACGTATTGTAAGTAGGTATGGCTCCTGCTCACGAGTCTGTGTCTTTTGTCTCTTTTGCATATAAAATAACAGCAAATTACAATAAACCAGAACCCTTTTTTTTCTTTGTACACACCCTGTGTATGGTCTATATTAAGCCTTCTTAGCTTTGCTCCATGCTCCCTGATCACCTTTAGCAATGGGGATCTTTTACGTCTAGGCTCATGCAGACCCTCTTAAAATATACAAAACACATACAGTGTTTCAATGTAACAAGTAGATATATTAAGTAACAGTTAGTTTCTCACTTTAACAAGCATTACTTATGGTTGGACAAAGAGTTTAGCCGATGCAAAAGCTCTCTATTTTGTGTGCGTGATTCTTTACCAGTGGTAGAAGATAAACAGTAAAAAAATGAATTAGGCTACAAACATTGACTACTGTAGATCTTCTACAGAGAATGAAAAGTGTTAAAACACTAACTTAGTAAGTGGTCTGCAGCCGTTAATCAGACTCGGGAGCATCAGAGGACAGGAGGAGAGAGGAGACAGACGAGAAAGCACAAAACTGCTGAAGAGAGAAGGACAGTTAGTAAGAAGCATTTCTGAGGTATTAACGCACATGGGGAGAGAGGAGGAGGCGGTGGAAAGGGAAGCTCAGTGCATCATGGGAAGTCCCCCACAGTCTAGGCCTATAGCAGCATAGTGAGGGGATGGCTTGAGCTAATGCTGAGACACATAGTGGAAGCACAGAGAAGTGTGTAAGACTACAACTCTGCCTCCTGGTCTCAATTCTGGGTTGTTGTAGTTTTGGTTTTCTAATAAACTTGATCAGATTTCTAAAGATGAGAGCTGCTGCATCCATAGTGGGATGTATGACATCTCTCCTAATCAGACCAGGTCTTCTCCAAAAAGTCCGCCAATTGTCTATAAAGCCAATGTTGTTTGCTGGACACCACCTCGACAGCCAGCGATGGAACGATGACATGCGGCTGTACATTGTTGCTGGTCAAATTTGGCAGGGGCCCATAGAAAACTATGGAGTCTGACATCATTTTTGCGTATGTACACACTGACTCCACATTAATTTTTGTAACCTCTGATTTGCGTAACCAGATGTCGTTACTGCCGACGTGAATAACAATCTTGCTTTATTTACACTTATCCTTAGCCAGCAGTTTTAGACATGATTCAACATCGCCCGCTCTGGCTCCAGGAAGACATTTAACTGTGGTCGCTGGTGTTGCTAACTTCACGTTTCTTAAAATAGAGCTGCCATTAACCAGAGTTGGTTTCTCAGTGGGTGTCATTGAGTGGGGGAAATCTATTGGACTGGTTGTTGGTCAATTGCAGGCTTTTGTCTAGGGCTACGCTTCTTATTACGGACTGTGACCCAGCTGCCCTGACTTTCCGACTGCTCAGGTGCTGCCAGGGAGAGAGTAGTAGCTAGGACGGCTTGCAACGGCTACCACGGGCTGGCTAACTACTGCTGCTAATGAGTTGTTTTCCATGGTGCGAAGCACGTGCCCTTGTCACTAAAGGAGACAGAGTTATAACTGAACATTAAACACACAGAGCAGGAGAGAGCTGGAGAAGGAGAAGGAGACAGAGAGGCTGTTGCTAACTGCAGGTTAAAGTAACTAACAGAATTGAGCAGCTTATGAGGGACTGAAGTAGTGAGAGAGTTGCTACAGGCGGGACAAAGCTATGAGTGCTTAGTGTAGGTTTAAAAGTATGGTGGCTAACAGTTCACAAACCTCACAGCAAGCCAGCAATGCCAAGCCAGCAGCTCTAAGAGGCAGTTTTTTGGCAAAACAGCACTTAGTATCTGAAAAACTGTATCAATCTCTGCGGGGAAATTTTGTTACAATTACTCAGTTAGGCAAGAGGAAGGATAGAGTATAAAAGTAAAAATTATAAAATACTACCAATAATAAATAAGTGAATAGAAAAATGTACAAATGCAAATGTGCAAAAGTAATGTATCCAATGTCCCCAGAGATCATGAAGAAAAGCACTGGGGCACAGAGTCTGGAGAGTCTCACGGTAACAGATAATGTCACGATTGGCGGGTCAGCAGAGAGGGGGTTTGGCAAGAACCAAGATAACATGTGAGAACTCCCTAGTTATGTATAGTGTGGATGTAGCCCCGTAGCCCCATGGCTGAAAGTTTAATGTCTGGGCTGCAGAAATGTTTGTTAACTGTTAGTTGACCAGGGTGCCACCATCTGTTGTTAATAAAAGCAGCGAGCCCACTGCCTGTTTTCTTTCCACTCTCAGAATTACCCCTGTCCAGCTGAATTGCCTGAATAATGTTGAGGTAGCGATTGGAGTATCTTCCTATGCCATGTTTCTGTGAAACATGAAATTACACTCATTCCAAACAAGGGCCTCTAGCTTGTACATTTTATTGTCTACTGATCTCACATTACCCCTGATGATAGAAAAGAGATTTGCACTACTCCATCTGTTTCTTTTGTCCGCTGCTTGCTGCTTGTTCTCCTCCTTTACGGATGTTCTTTGTTCTGGCCACCATTGTTGGCTGACTTCTGTGCCATCAGTAAATTATTTATGCATTATATTTGTACACTCTGACCAGTACATCTTAATTAATTACATATAATGAATTTACTCCTAATACATACTATTTATGATTTGTGTTCTCTCATTCTTCACAAATATGAATAAAGGAAAATAGCACACACACACCCATGGAAGAGAAAACTATGCCCTGAGAAATCATGCTGTTATTGTGTTGTGTATTCTTTTTGTAGTTTCTTTTTCAATGTTTGACATTCAGTTCTATTTGATTTTCAAGAGGAACATTGCAAGGAACATTTAACAATGCCAAGCTAACATGATCTAATCATGTCCAGGTCTGTGCCTTCATTTATTTATTGAAATATACTCAGATGAAACATGTTCAGTGTTATTATCAATCGAGAAGACCTTGTCTGTGGTTTCTGTGAGGTGAGTGACAATATGTCGAGTTGTGGCTACTATGCTAACTGCAGTGAAAATAGCTTCCTTCAAAAAGAATAAAAAGTGTTTACTGAAAAAACCCAGATCACACTGAGCAGCACTGAGAATGTTAGTTTTGTTACAACTATACCTCAGGATAGAAGTAACATTGTGAAGAGCACCTCAAAAGTTTATGTGCTGTTTAGTGGTTGCAGTGATTACGATGGCAGTGTACCTGCATCTTTACCTGACAAATATAATTGTAAGCTATATGTCTGCAAAATGTACAATTCACACAAGGTCATGTCAACCCGACAGGAGGAGGAGTACATCAAAGTATAAACTATGTCATTTCTTGTTGTGAGTAGGTGGCTCTGTGACTAAAAATGAATATATGCATGTAGATATCTTCAGGCCAGGATTCTTATCAAACATGTAAAGTATGGAGCAGATTGGAAAATATAAATGTGAGTTCCAACAACTTTCTCTTTCTTGGCGAAACAAATTTGAAAAACTAAAAAACCTTGCAATTTGGCACCACAAAGGTCTTAAGATTTAGATTAGACTGACCACATATAATATCAGTCTCATGATTCTCTTAGAGGAGTTTGTCAATGAGATGAAATTCAAGGTCTACTATGTTTAAATTTTGTAAGGGATGCTGCTCAGCCATTTTTTCAACAGTCATGCACAAGACTCAAAAAATATAGAAATTCTAATGTGCTTGCAAAGATTAATGATTTTTTTCAAGCACATGTAGCCCTTCAAAAATACAATTCATTTTCTTGGACAATGATGATAATAATAATAATAATAATAATAATAAATTGGTGCCTCAGCCCTAATAAACATAATGATTTCCCTGCACCAGTCAGTGCTTATGCCCTAATTATGACCATTAAACTAAGGGATCACAATGGCATCTTGGATCCTCTTCACCAAGGTATGGATGAATGTCATCTTACCAAGGTCTACTTTATCAGGCCATAGCTAAATAGTCATAATCCACAACTTCTTGCCAGACAGAGGGTTAACACAGGATGAGCTTGTAAAACCCCAGATTTGTTCAATTACAACATTCTCTAATATTCAATGCCATCAATACCAATATGGTATTCCCAAAATATCAGCACATACAGTAGAAAATAAAAAAGTTTTAAAGGCTGTTTTATGTTTGAAAGTTACTCTTACCTATGAAGTTACAACAAAAAGTAAAAGTGTTTACAGCTGTTCTCAATGATCACACTCAAAGGTAAGGTGAAAAGCCTATCATAGAGAGGGCAAGATGGGATGAATCACACAAAAAGCGTTAACGGAGAACACTTTCAGACATCCCCTATTTACACACAAAAAGAGATGTAAAGGTAGCATGGTAGTGGTGTGAAGAATTAAAAAAGAGCTTGTGTTCGTGTCCTACCCACTTTCACAAGCAGCTCATCTGCCCAAGTACTATGTGAAGCATTGCTCCTATCGGATTGTCACTTAAAGAAAGTTACGAAAACTCTCGAATACAGGCCCACTATTTCAAAGACTGTAAGCTGTTTTGAGATGCTGTTCAATGATCCAAAAAGCATTTGCTTGAAACATAATGACATCTTAAATTATGGTTGTGTTTGCTAAACTAACACTACTTTTTTAATTTGGTCTGACATGGGACTTAAGCGCCAGTTTTCAGAATCAAAGCTGAACAGGCTATACCTTCAGTCTCACTGCTTTATATTAAAAACACAAGGACATTGGATGGATTGATGAATATAAGCATGTTGAATGGGATGCTGAGCTAAAAGTCCTCTTGGATAGATAAATTAAGACACTCCCATTAAGTCAGTGGAATTCATTAACCACTCAATATTTACCCCAATAGATTTTTTGTACATGAAAGGGGTCAAACATTGTGGGTGAAAGGTGAGCTTTACCCTGATAAGGATAATGGGACTAATGGGACTGTTGAAAATGCCCATGCTGTAACTCTGCAGACAAATGGTTCTTCTGACCCACTTACATGCCACAGCTGAGCGGTTTAGGCACCCTAATATGCTTTCTTTCACGTATGGTTAAGATAGAATCAAATATGCAGGAATGGAAATAAACCTTTTTTTGTCAAAAATTCAGAGTGGCAACTCCATGACTTCCCAAGTACCGTCCAGATTAATGTGACTGCATATATATTGTAGACATTTATGATCTTCAGAATATGAATGTTTTTGGTTAACCCCTGACCAATCTTCCAATGCTGCCATCTGGCCAAAATTTCCAACTGACAAAACCTTTGGTACATGACTAGATACCTTGTCTCAAATTGGATGTAGTTGGATTGCTGTGAAAGTTCTTGGGATATTTCTAATCACCACAGATTGACTCTTGGTATTTAGCACCTGGTAGTGGTGACCTCTAATAATGCCAGCCAGCCAAATATTCCACTTATTTCAAAGAAACTTCAAAAATTACCGGTAGTTTATCATGATAATTAACGAGCAGATTTATGCTTTACATAGTTCATTTTGGACACTCCAGGAATTTTCTTTCAGAAAACTCCCAATGCTTTGTCATGATCAAAACTGATGGTCACCAGATGTTTACTTGTGATCCCTTGTTACCAATTGCATGTTCAAACAAGAGTGTTTGTATCTTTGTGTGTTTGAATACTTTTATAGGTCTGAAGAAGTAAGAAAATAAGTACTTTACTGGAACAATAACAAGATTTTCAGAAAGACTGAGAAGACATATTTTTGTGAAGCAGAATTTTTTTTCCATCCTCCTCATCATTTTGCAACCCTTCTTGGGGTCCTGGCTGGGGAACCAGTGGTCTAATGTATATGTGAGATTGCTGAATCACTGATAACCTGGCCTTTGTAATAAAACATAATTGACATTTTAACCTTTGATGCCAGGGTGACCAGTTAAATTGTATTGTCGCAGAGTTGGAATTTGTTATTCAAAGAAGAGACTGACTATAACCTTGTCCTCATTCCAGTTTGGTATAAATGGCTGGTAGGGGAAGGATTGGTTACACAGACTCTAGGCTGTTTCTCATGTATGTGGTCTTTTTCCTGGGTCCTGGGTCAAGAATAAATACATTAAACCAGACCAGAGAGTGTTTGTTTATTCATCACTAGACTACTCCAAATTTGAAATGTAGCCCAATATATTGTATATGTCAATATCACAAATCAAAAATTTGCCTCTAGGGGATATGTACAGCATATGACACCCTCTGTCCCTAGACCTTTAAACTAGATACAGAAAATCTCCCCAGAAACACCTCTTACTGGGAAAAAAGTGGAACAACAACAGAGGATGGATCCTTCGTCCAAGATTTACAGGAAATAGATGTTGTATTTACAAAATACATTACATAGCAAATTTACACTACAGACAATCAGGGTGACAAAATTATAGACTACGAATATTTATGAAAAATATGATCCGAGGGGAGATCAAGCAACTTCCAGGTGCTGCCAACAGAAAGGACCTGAGCCAGACAAAGTCCCCATCATGGAGACCTGGAAAGGAAAATAAAACTTAAACACAAGAGGCAGAGACAGTCACAACATAACAAACATGAACAACAGGAAGGAAGAGGGACAAGAAAAGGGCTGGGACTCCTCAAGGATGAAGATCCATATCCAAAACATTTGAAATGAGGCACCAACAACTAGCTGAGGGACAGCTCCAAGGATGGCTGATGATCCATGAGCATGAGTGAAAAAAGAGGGCAGTGAGGAGGAAAGAGGCAGAGAAGGAGGGTGAAGAGCTCACAGTCCTATCTAAAAAACATGGCCTATTCTGTATATATTAGGTTTAATGGATTCATTTTGACCAAGATCAGGTGAATATTAAGTGGTACGAGATCTCAGTTAATAAAAAAGTATAAGCCTCTATCTTGAAGTAATTGCAAAAGGTGAGTTTTAAGCTTGGATTTAAAGGCTTCAGTGGAGTTAAGTAGACAGTCTGATGTCAGCAGGGAGGCTGTTCCAGAGGAAAGAGGCAGCATAGGAAAAGGTCCTTTTAAATCTTGGGGCAGACAGTAGCCCTGCATTCTGAGAGTGAAGAGCACAGGATGGAAAATCAGGTGTAAGGAGATCAGACAGGTATAATGGGACATCCCAAGATTTTGTATGTCATTAGAAAACCTTTAAAGTTTGATTTGTAATGGTTAGGAAAGTCAGTGAGGGGAAGCTAACATTGATGTAATGTAGTAAAAATTTTCTGGATTTAGTAAAAATTTGAGCTTTAGCATTTTGAACCATTTGCAGATTTTCAGCCTCGCATATGGCAGGCCTTCTAAAAAAAAATAATAATCAAGTCTTGGTCAAACAAAGACGTGAATTGGGGTCTCTGTATTGATGAGACTGAATCTAAGTTATGTAACAGAGATGGCAAAAAGTGGTCATTGTGATATCTTTAATGTGCTGATTAAAACAGAAGACAGGATTAAATCTAACACCAAGATTCTTGAATGTGAGACTATCAGAAATAATTCAGTTGTTGAAAGCTTCTTTTATTTGATCAAACTGTCTATGTTGGGCCAGACAAATGACCAGCATCTCGACAGAATTAGGGAAGAGGAACTTATGTGACATCTATTTCACAGCAGAAAATAAACCGCGAATAATTTGAGAATTGTCATTTACCTTTACAAGCAAATACATCTCGGTATCGTAATAGCAATGAATTATAATTACATCATAATTCCATGACTGCAAAATCTCCAAAATCTTCTATAAATTGTGAACAAGGGCCAGATGGTCTATAGAGTGCCACCAGATAGAATTGCCAGTCTGATCTCCTGGACAGAACTGAATGTAATATCAAGTTTTGTGGTTAAATAGAAAATAGAATTATAGATTAAAGCAACACCATCACCTTGTTTAGTAGCCCAGCAAATTGGAATATCCAGATGGGAAAGCTTAAAGGAAAGACAACATTTAGTTTAAGCCATGTTTCACATAAACCAATTTTATCCAGATTACTCTGGAGACTAAAATCCCTCATCAGTGAGGCTTTAGTAGGCAGTGATCTTATATTTATGAAATTAAAAGGTCTTGTTGAGGCTTAAGTTTTCAGTATCAGTGGAGTTTCTAGTAGACGATTTGTTCATTGAAATACACCTTATATATTTGGTAGAAAATTTTAACGTTGTTACCACACAACGCTGTGGATTTACAATTGTAGTTACCTTGGGAATTTTGATGTTTTGTAGTACACTTTAATACCGTCGTTGGGGGGAAGTTCTTTGTGATTTACATATAAAGGGAACTTGTGGGTAATAGAGCAGTGGAGAGATACAATCTCAGTTTTATAGACAGGGCTATCAGTCTGATAGTCACTGTGTGTATTTCCCAGCCAGAACTCACCAAGTAGTGAGTGACGTCTGAAGACGGAAACACCTTCTTGATGAGTGAGGTCAGAAGAGGATGACCACACTGGTTGGAGCTGACAGAAAGACAACGGTAACTCAGATAACCACTCTTTACAACTGCGGTGAGCAAAAAATCATCTAGGAATGCGCAGTATGTCCAAACTTGAGGCAAATCTGCTACAACAGCAGAATACCATGATGAATTCCACTCCTGTCAGCCAAGAACAGAAATTTGAGGCTGCAATGTGCACAGGCTCATCAACACTGGACAGTTGAACACTGGAAAAATGTAGCCTGGTGTGATGAATTTGGATTTTTTCTGAGGCACACAGATAGTCTGGTCAGGATTTGGCATAAACAGCATGAATCCATGGACCTAACCTGCCTTGTGTCAACAGCACAGACTGGTGATGGTGGAGTAACAGTGTGGGGAATGTTTCTTGGCACACTTTGGGCCATCTAATGGCTACATCCAGCATGATCATGCACCATGTCACAAAGTAAAAGTAAACTCATGAATAGGACAATGGGTTCAATGTACTTCAGTGGCCTCGCCAGGCACCAGTTGTGACTCCTGTAGAACACCTTTGGGATGTGGTAGAGTGGGAGCTTGGCAGCATGAATGTGCAGCTAACAAACTGGATAGATCAGATCTAAGTTGTCATATCTGTTTTTAACCAAGTACAAGAGTTCAGGTGTAGGTTTAGGTTTACCATGAGCAGAACAAGATCATATTATATATCATTAACCCCTAACTAGTAATATGATTTCAGTGTTATTATATGTTCACAGCTAGGGATCTTTTACATACCACTACAAATTTGTATTGGAGAACAACTACACCACCATTTTGTTGGGAACCAGTAGATTGCTAAGAAGCAAAAAAGCAAATTGAGTTCAAGTAAAAATAACACATGGATTTTTACATGTGACTTTATTTATGTCTTGAGTCTTTAATATTAGAATCTACTATATTATTATATAATATAATAATATTATATACTTAAACTTAAAATATATAAGTACACAAAGTGCATTCTGATTTTCACACCTGAAAGTATTTTTCACTCTGCATTCTGCAGCTGAAGCCTATGTTTGTCTGACCACAGCATTACCCAAGATTAATCAATTTATTTGAGATAGAGTGTATTTGCAATGCAGCAAGCAGTAATCTGTGGGATGTTATTAAGATTTCTGCACTGCTTCAGCTTATGGTAAAAGAACAATAAAGTATTGACAATATAAATACCACTCAAGATAGACATCAGATCCATGTTATATTTTCAGTTCAGTTTCTTGGTTGACTGGTTGGATGAATGATTGACTAGTTGGCTTGGTGGCTGTAATAAGATGCAGATCAGCAGCACTGAGTTAGGTGAATCTAGTAGAATCTATTAGTTCTGGGGAATTTCAAGTGAATGTGCAAAGAGAGCCAACATTATCTGCTGGCTGCACACCTGGGGAGAGAGAAAGAGCAGGGGAGAGAGAGAAAGGGGAGAAAGGAGGAGAGAGAGCGGTGAGCTGATGCCTAATGTAGTGTGTAATGCTGTTTTTCTGTCTGTGATTGGCTCCATTTAAGCCTGAGTAACCCCCCCCCCCCACTCAGCACCTCCTTGCCAGCCAGCTGGTGGACTGGCTGTACAGATCATATATGAGGAAGTGTACTTTTGTGGCTATCTCTTACTACTTAGGATGGAAATTCATCTATATCTGTCCCAACCCAGTCGCTGTTACCTGGATTTGCTGTCTCAGCCACATCAAGTGTGAATCAGCAGACACCAGAACCCATCACTGGTCACACAGAGGGAGATTTGGAGGAGAGGAGGGGTCCAGGATTTTGAGAATGGGGAAGAAGAAGAAATAGATTAGAATAGAAAGCGATTTAAAATTAAGAAATAATTCCAAAACAAGATCATCACAAAAATCCATCATATGGGGAAACTGGCATCTTTCCTGATATACTTGTGCCACATATCTCCCAGCATTCACAAAAAAGGTTGTCTGTTCAAGGATATTCTCTGGTGCCACACGCAAATGTCAACCTTGACCTTTCTCCAGTCATCCACTGACTCCTTGTCAATAACCTTATGTGGTCTGTTTCTGCTGTTCTTACAGTCTCATGGCCACGGTCATACAGAGAACAGACCATCTTACTAGTGAAGAGAGAAGTGTACCATGTCCAAGGGTCACTCAGGACTAACAGGTACAAGAACTGGAAAATGAGAATCCCACCTCGACCAAGTCGGATGCTGCCAACCCAAACATTCCATTGGGACTCCCTTATGTGACAGAACATCTAGCCAGAGTCTTCAAGTCACAAGGAGTCAACACTTATCACAAATCATTCAATACCTTGGGATTTCTGCTAGTACCAAAAGATCAGACCCCCGAGAGGAAGACTAAAGTAGCACATATGACAAGAATGTTGCATTGTGCACATCTATATCCCACATGGCAATCAGCATTATTGCCATTATTGTACACAATACAGATAATATACAATTAGATTTAAATAAACAACACGAAAGATTAGATTTGAGAGGGGTCCTGAAGGTAACCCATGCATTAATATAAAATATCAAACCATGACCTTCAAATACACTTGCAAACAAGCCTACAAAGTGCAAACTTACCGAGTCTCACAGTGAACTTGCAACGACGTGATAACGTGAATTAGGAAACTTCATCCACCTGTTAACATATATTGCATACACAGATCACACATACCTGATCAAGTTTTACTGAGGAAGATCATGAGATACAGTTGAAAGCACTGCAAAAATGCAAGTACATTGAGATCTAAATATTGTATCACAGATTGGCATTTTTGATGTCAAAAATGAACCCCCATGCTAAAATGCTTTGAAATTATAGTCACGGTATCATTTTCACGTAAATCCTGATGTAATTCACATGACACAAGCTGGCGACATAACAATATTTTCCCCTTTTTATTATCTTTAATGTATTATTAGTATGTATTAGGCAGACTAAGAACTCATTATTGCCCCTCTATCAAGTTCAGTTTGTCAGTAATTGTAGTTTTTGTTTCAGTCAGCAATAGTGTATCTCTAGTTTTTGTCAATGATGGCAAATGATTGAACATCACTGCTCTGAAACTATCATATTAAAAGCCTAGTGCAAGGTATAACAGTGAGAAACTTACCAAGGGATATTATCTAACTTAATAGCTATCTCAAAACCTTAGCTTGTAAAATCCATTATTTTCAGCTTTGATAGAAGCAAGTAATGAACTTCACCAAATACTCTTTGTAAAATGAATATATATTGTTTTGGGATGGAACCCCACAAAGAGACAGAGAAATGTGTCTACAGAAAGCGTAATATACACTGTGGTATATTTTACTTGACAGTAATGCACTTCAGTTTAGTTGCACATTGCTAAATGACTATTTTAAGAACTAATATATTTTTCTTTGTCTTCTTCCCTTTCCGTCTCTATTTTTCACACTGTCACTCTGTCTTCTCCCTTATTCCAAGCCTCTCCCCTCTCTCCCCATCCTTCTCCCCTTCCCTCCCTTCCGAGTAGAGCCTTATTACCAGTGGTGATTTGATTACTCTTTTTAGCTACCGTCTTTCTTTGTTATCATCTTTCATAAATGTTTAAGGAGCATTAGAGAGACAAGCAGAGCAGACGGACAGAAGGGATATCTTAATGCTTAAATGACCATTACCCTTCTCCATTTACAGATTAAAAGCTTTACTTTATTTCCTCTGCGTACTACTCATCCTCCCCTTGCTCACCATCATCCCTCTCTCTGCATTCATCCTCCAGGGCTCTAGAGAATAACCTTTGTTTAGGTAGATGACCATGGTGAAAAAAAGATTAGACAGAAGAGTAGAAGAGGAGGGAGAAAAGAGAAACAAGTGCAACAGAGTGTAAGAAAAAAAATAAAACTGACGACTTCATTTTATTAAAGGTCACACTTGATACACTGGAATATGAGTGTAACAATAACAATGCAATATAATTGTAAGACTTGTAAGGTGTTAACAGAGTCACAAAAAATGATTTAAACAAATAGAAGTAGAGGTATTATTAAATACGTTACTAATACTGGTAGTAATGGTTTTGGTAATAATGGTAGTTAAAATTTCCTGTTTTTTGTGATGATATTGGATATCTTGGGTAGTTTAACCTCACCCCAATTGGTTGTTGGTGCTACATATAGCCATAAACTAACCTATACCCTAACCCTAACCATGACAAGCGCGCAATAGGAAACATCATTTTAATGGGAGGACAACACTATTCATTTAAAGGGGGAGCAGATTGTAAATTTATATCATTTTGAAAGATTTCACAGTTAAATAAAGTAAGTAAGTGTTATCTATGACATCGATTGTATTTTGAGACCAATTTTTCTTTGTAAAGGGCATAAGATTGATTATACTGTATACTTAAAGTTAAGAATTCGTAAGGTTTAATATACATTGAACTAAACTATAATAACATTTTAATTACGTACTGAATTTGACCAATAAATTGTTATTGTTGCACATGTGCAGCTAGCAGATATAGCAGACACACTCTCACAGTAAATATCCGAAATGAACACATAACAGTACTTGGATTTCACATTACACCTCAATGTAGTTTAGGTCTTGAGGAGAGTGAAAGTGAGAAGAGGTATGCACAAACATTTATTTTTCTACCTTAAAAAAACATGTCTTACAATGTAGACTGTTGTAGAATCCTCTTCAGTTTTATTTCATTATTTAAGTATTATGGATGCCTATTTGGGTCATCCCTAAACCTTTGTCTGTATCCTCTCAGTTTCTCTGCTCCAGCAGCTTTTCCATTTTGCTTTGACATGGTGTTTTATATCTTTCTCCCTGTATAAGTTAACCATAAAAAATTAATATTACATGGACATTTAAGAAGTCAACAATACTTATTTGAAATCAGTGGCAAAACCAGTGCTATTGTGAGGCTGACTAAACCTGCTAAAACCCTCTTCTTCAATTACAGTTACAATGTTGTCTAATTAAAGATTGTCTTTCTTTGTGTGTTTATTCAACTGTGTCTGTGTTTGTTACACTCATGTGATATATAGACTTAAAAGTGCTATCCTTAATTGTCATCTAATAGACCATTTTGAGACGGTTGCAGAACTGCAGTTGCACATGCATTGTGGTGGCAACAACACTGGAGGAAAAAAATGGAGGTAAATGGGCGAGATCCCTGGAATAAGGAAAAAATGTCATGTGTTGTTGGATGTCAAAATATGAAAACAAAAAAAGATGACCTTTTATTTTATAGAATACCACCATTTAAGACACCCTTTGAAGCCAAATGTTCATTGTTGTTAGCCATTAAATGGACAGACTAGACTGATGAAATCTCTGTTGTATATCACACACGAAGGCACAAACGAAAAACCAATGATATGGTTAAAAATGATAAATTAGTAACAGCAGTAAACCTGCTGTTACTAAAATACTTTTGATTTGCATAACTGATTTCAAATTTTGTTTATTTCCCCCAAATAAGAACTAACTTTGCCCTTTTTTTATCACCAGAACAATCATGTAACAACTGGAACTTCACTACATCTTTCAGGTATGACTGTTTCCAATGTGACAATTTTAGATCATTTTGAGCCTCTCTCAAAGACACAGTAAATGGTTAGCTAGAACAGTTCTGAACAGTTGTACACACATAAAAACTAAATTTTCAGCAATAACATCCAAAAAAGTTGCAGAAAATAGGCGTTTGGTAGGAACTTAAAGTTACACACTGATCTTCAGACTTTTAAAAAACATTTACTTTACATTAAAATATGGGACCTATCTACTTACCATGCAGCCATGAGAGAGAGGGATGCAGGCATACATTTGGTCAAAAGTTGGTGGGTGCGCAAAAATAAGTCTCAGCCCATGGACTAAAACTAATATTGTTTCACTAGTGACATGAAAATGCGGGACAACATTTTTGGCTTCATGATTAAAATAATGTATAAAATAACCTTTTTTTAATACTTGCAAAATAATCAAAAAGATTAAAAAAAAAAAAACAACAGAAAAATCTGTAAATATTTTTAAGTATCATATTCTTAACTTGAAACTTAAGAGTGAGGGATTTAGACATACATCTTCCAAATGAAAGTTCCTTATAAATTATTATCTTATTCATATTTGTCTTACTGCTATCTCGAACATTTGAACCAGTTTGTACCAGTTTGGAAGAAAAGCCCATAGACAACTTTGCCTGTAGACATATCTGAATGAATTTTGAAGGAACTACTCTACTAATGAAGGGTGCATGAATACCACATCCTCAGAATTGGATTTGCCCACCTTCATCCTAGAGGTTGCCATCTGATGAATCCAGCAAGATTCCATCATTAGCAAAAACCTGAGATGCAATCCTCCCATCAACAAATTGGATGCTCTACAGCATGAAAATCATAAGCTGAACTGGTGACAAGCCAGAACCTTTGCAGATCCCAACACCCACTGTCCGTGCGGTGAACTAACTACCCAGCCCAGTTTCCCTATGGAGTAATATACCATATAATATACCATATTTGATGATCATATATACCTCAAAATTTAGATGCAGTACTAACGTTCGGTGAGGGATATAGCATGCCCTCAATGTAGCTATGTGGAAAGTATGGTTATAGAGGTCATCATGGTGGATGAGCGTGTTTAGCATCTGGTTTTCATGCCAGAGGCAAAATTTTGCATCCTGTTACAGACCTGCAAATAACAATAGTCTTTTTTTGTTTGATCATTGAAAAGCAAAGTTACTCCGAGAAATGTGTATTGCCACACTAGCCCCACAAAACACCCTGAGGTACACAGTAATAAGTCCTCTTCAATTCTAGGATGGTCTTATTCACATGACTTTGCACATATGAGAAATAGTCCATTTTTCCTAGATAATACCACATTTGATGATACCACATTTTTCCTCCTGGTCTTCCAGTTGACTAGCTCTTCACTCCAGAAGCCTGTTTTTATAACTTTAAGAATATGGATAGAAAGTACTTGCAGTTTCAGTGTTAAAGTGTCAGTGTCAACCTTCAAGACTTCAAATATTTGTCAAACTGTGTACAGGGAGAAGAGAAATAAGGAAAAACTGATTGGATTGAAAGAGTGAGTTTCAAATTGTACAGTGAGAATGTGCAAGAGATATGTGTGAGGGTAGTTCAGTGGTATGAGATCAAAGGGAAGGAGGTGGATTTGAGGTGAGGAGAATCTGAGGCCTGAATGCAAACAGGGTCATTGGTGAGAGATGAGCCATGGAGGCTAAAAATACTCAACACTAATTCTAGAGCTGCTCTTCAGAGTCTAAATGTCAGAAATGGAGCAGACATGGAACACACACACACAAACACACACACACACACAAACACATACACAAACACAGTCAACATTGAACGTCTGAATTTGTGATTGCTTACCTACACATTGTATGGGTGCCCTCTCTTTCTGTCACAAAACACAACAAACTGACAGATATATTCAGCAAAATTAACAAACTGAATGTGTTTCTGCAGCACAATGATACCAGCATTCTGAACCTTTATAAAAGGGTAGGTGATTTCCCAAAGAAAGCAGAACTGTGGAAAAGGGCAGGAGCAAAACAGGATTTTATACATACAGCATCAAACTAATGATAAAAATGGCAATGGTTCGGAAAATAGCTATCAGATATGTCTCTACTAGCTTAGCACAACTAGGATTTGGAGATTTTTGCTCATTCTTCTTTGCAGAATAGTTCAGTTTTAATAAAAATCTTGGGTTAGTGGCAATGGAATAGTCTCTTCAAGTTCGTCTACAGATTTTCCTGCCAGTCTTCAGCTGTCTAACAGAGGCATTCAGATTTTCTTCAAGAATTTTGGTGTACTTGGCAGCATTCATATTCTGTTCAATCCTGACCAATTTTCCAGTTTCACCATGCCTCACAGTAGTTAAGGTGTTTATGGGTGGAGTGCTGGGTTTGGCTCTCGCCCAACATTGTGCTTCTAGATTAGGCCAGAAAGGTCAGTTTGGTCTTATCTGACAATAGCACTTTTTGCCACATGGCAACAGAATTTTTCAGGTGTATCAGCCTCAAGGGGGTTGATCATTTACCCAAACTAGGAATCTCACTAATTGAATTTAATGCATTGTAGAGAATTTTTAAACCTTTTTTATGGGTTATGCAGCTCAAAAAAGATAGACTTAATTCATTTTAATTTCTAGGATGTAGTTTGACAAAAAGTAAAGATTAGGTATGATCACTAGAGATATACAGGTGTAGGGTGGTTAGTGTTAAGAAGCAAACAAGTCAATGTAACTTTTGCATACTGTGGCCAAATGGTCAAAGTTATTGAATTATGGTTAATGTTAAAAGATTGGAGGTAACGAGTGGTCATACCAGACTAGCTAATGCTGTAGCTTCAAAAACTTGAGTGAATTCAATTGAGCAAAGTTGTGTTTAATTTGTAAGGAGAGGAACATTTTATTTTCCCTATCAAAGGTGTCCCACTCGTTTATGACTATGGCAGTTTAAGGGTAAGGCAGTAAATGTATTAATGGAACATCCTTAAAACAATAAATCTGCAAGGGTTCGCCTCTGTGTGTGTGCATGTGCATGTGTGTGTGTGTGTGTGTGTGTTTGTGTGTGTTTGTGTGCTTTTTCTCTTTTGTGCCAAATCAATTGATTTCTTAGATATCAGTATGTTTTCATCAGGACTACACTGCTCAAAAACTACCAAAACTGTGCATGTATCACATGTGGCAAAAATCTATGTTTCATGGGTCTTGCATATTGGTGTTGCGTTATGGCTCAGTAGTGCCTCCTACAAAATTTTGACAGAGTGCTCCTTGCGGTATGTTTCACCTACATGTGCAAAATTTTATATGCAAATGAAATATCCCAAGACTTACAAAAAAGCCTCTAGGAGTTAATACCAAACCCAAGAGGAAGTCAGCCATTTTGAATTTATGGTGCAATTTTGGCAAAGTTTTTAACATTTATAGACATTGTTCTTAACAAATTAAAAGCTGTTGAATTTTCATTGAACGGCGTGTCTTTGGCAGCATGGCACATCTCGATGTTTCACGACAAAAAAGGAAGTTGTTGTAACTCAAATATACATTGTCCAATCATTTCCAAACTCCACTTGTACGATCAGAACTCCTGACTTGAAGACATCTACATGCAAATATTCAGCCATAATCATAGCGTCACAAACTGGCAACATGAAATGGCATGTTATACCTTCTTGTACTCTCCCTAGCAGGTTGACCAGATCCATGTGACAGAAAGATTTCAAGACCTTTATTATGCTATATTGTGAAGCTTGTCAAGTCTAAGGTCGAAGGCTCAAGCTCCTTTTAGGGTCTATCTTTTCATATCACTGCCTAAATGCATGATACAGATATCTGACTGGTTGACACAATGAGTTATGTTTAACTCATTAGTTCTGTATTCGACTATCATGCAAATTCAGAGCCATAACATAATCTAATCCGCAGTAACATCATGTATAACCCGCCCAAGAAGTCAGTAATTTTGACTTTAGTGTGCAATATGGACATAATCTTTCCCTTTTACAGGTGTTGTACTTTAACAAACTCCTCTTTGCAACACAACATCTTGTTAGTTGTGAGACCAGCCTAACTCAAGGTAGATATTCCTGCTGATGCAACCAAGTGCTGAGATGTCTGGCAGTTGAACTTTAGCTCAAGAGTGTAACTACTAATGCGATTTTTCAAATTCCAAAATAATCCTAAAATCTTCTATCTGGGAAGGAGACGAGTGATACTAATCCCTCACTTCCAAACTCAATGCAGCCAGGGACTGGGAAATGTATGTCAGTCTAGACCAGAGATTCACCTTCCCATCCAAATTCACAATGACAAAAGGAAGGATACTGTGTGGGCCCTCAAATGACCGTATAGAGACTTACCATGAGACACACACTCAAGTATGAACAGCATGCAGGGGGCCTATCTCAATTGAGGGTCTCTTGTGATAGAAAGCCGAAACAGCCATTGACAGTGGGGGAACACATCTGAAGATGTGTCATAGTGACAGTAATATCATCTAGAGGTCATCTCCAAGTATAACCCAACTCAAGTCAACTGTTATGTAGACCTCAGGCAATGTAAGATCCATTTCTACTAATCAATCATATTAGCTATGATTTTTCTCCAATATGTTCACCAGGCAAACACTGTTTATATTGTGAATTCACTTTACACACTGTAAATACTGTATCCCTTATTTATTCTATAGCACACTTCTCTGAATAACTTTTATCCATCTATATATTTATTTTTGTTTTTTATTTTATGTCTTAGTATATTTTAAACCAGTGCAACGTAATTTCCTTCTTCTATGTACCTGTATGGTTTGTGGTCTGAATGACAAATAAGATAATATGAATCTGAATCTGAAACCAGGTACTCTCTAATTGTGTCTGTCTGTTGTTTGATGCTAAGCGTTAGTGGACAGTGGTCGTATCAGAGCTTTTTCACTGAAAAAAATTTGCTGCTGCTGCTGGAGACTGAAGACACTGATGAGAGATGTGAGAGTGAACAAAACAGTAAAACATGACTAGAGTAAACAAAAATGAAATAAAGCCAAATTGAAATAATAATTTTCATTTTTTTTTTCAAAACGACCAAATTACACATTTTTTGTGTTGTATCTGAACCCCAGATACCAAATTACACATTTTTTGTGTTGTATCTGAACCCCAACTGACTAGATCTGGAATGAAACAATCACTGAGGGTTAAGTACCAACTTTAAGCTTTAATTCTAGGGTGTTTACATTCACTTCAGTTTAACGGTGTATAAGTGTAGCCCCTTTTATATAGTGTCTTGGTTTGTAGTGACCAAAAATGATTGGACACTTGGAAACTCATGGAAGGCAACTAACTCCAAATAGCAGCTGACCAGGAGTCCCGACAAAAACAAAAAGGTAAGAGACCAAAGATCTAAGACCAAAAAAGGCTGCGTTGGATACCTATTACCTAAACAATTCAATTTAAAATCCTGAGTGATGAAAGAGCTACAATTCCTACTATCTTGGTTTTCTGTGGGTGTGAAGAACCTCAAATAAATCTAAAAGTGACAAGTCAACTTCCATTCCCATGTGGTGGAGTACAAAGCCAAAACTACAAAAAAGATATGTATATCTGCAAACTCTGTACGGACAATTTAGAGAAAAAAAACACATGGTGGAGGTCAGCCTAAGAAATTGTCAGCTTATACATTTCTTTTATTATTCACATGTGAATACAGCAGAGGCATTGAGTGTTTCATGTCCCCTCAGGGGCACATTCAGCGGGGCAAAATGTCAACGAATGATCAGAAGTAGAAATATTCTATGCGGGGGCACATATATGTCAGAGATACAAACTTTTTCACCAACACAGTTTAAAACAAATCATCCACCCATCTCTGTTAACTGGAGTCAATATATACCTCTATCTGTTTTTTTTATTTCATGTGCAGAAAAGACTGGTTGGAGATTTGTTGTACATACAAAACAGTTAAAGTTTCACCAACAGTCCAATAGGCAAAAAACACAGGACCAAAGGAGCGCAGGATGGATCACACACTAAAATAGGAGTGGGGAAAGCCCTATGTTAATGTACCTCCCTCACTCTGGCACTGTAGACTGACATACTCTAGACAGGAGGCAGGGGAAGGAAACTGTGGATGACAGGAGTTTTTTCAGCCTTGGTCAATGTTCTTTAGATGGAGTACATTTATCTCCACCTGTTTTTCTCCTGTGCTCAGGCTTTAGTTGAAATTATCCAACGTAAAGGTTAACATTTAATAGAATGAAAGATAAAGAGACATCCATCCATTTTTGCACAGAGGGATGAAGAGCAGAGCAGAGTTCCCTTCAAGTGACAGCTCAGTCTTCCTTTTGGAAAGACAACTTTTCAATGAATTAAACTGTGCAGCTCATGAGAGCCAGTCTCACTTCTGAGTCTGTGGCTGTGTGTGCATGTATGTGGCCATGTGTGTGTTTGTGTGTGTGGGTGTAAGAGCGAGAGAGACAGTGTCATCCTTTCAGTCGCCATAGTGATGATCTTCAGCCAGGCACCTGCCAGGATAAGAGGTGGTAGAGGAGAAAGGGGGGGTCCAGTCAGTCAGTCAAGCAGGGGAAAAAAAGGTATCAAAATGGTTGCCACATCCTCTCCAGGTGTCGATGTATTGAAAAGAATCAGACTTCTAAAGATCATTCAGCTCCATTTACCTTTGGGATCACCCAGGATGCAGCAGCCTGGGTGAATCAAGGGTAACCATGGCAATGCATGCTGATGGTAACAAATGTGTGCATTTCTGTTGGCAGGAAAAAACATTCAATTAAAGACAAAAATGCTTTGCAGAAACAATTCTGAATGATCAGTTCAGACAAGTTACAGGAAAATGATTTTTAGAGTCCAGGAAGTCTCAGGAGTACATGAAGAAACTCAACTCCCAAACATTCATTCACTACATACGTAATTATATAGGAACAAGCCCAGTCAGTACAAGAATGAGACAGTTATACAGCTGAATACTAAATCAACATAATAAATATTCTTATATAGGTCTTGGAATTCAGCAAAATTATACAAAACAATCCCAATAACTGTCAAGATTATAAGACGCTGCACACAATTACCTTATTACATACATTTGCAAACAGTTAAAAAAATAAATGAAAGCTGATTGATGGACTCTGCAGATTCAAACAGAACATTGAATTTTTAAATTAATGAGAGGTTTTGTGCTTGGTACAGGGTTTATCACCAATGTCTGGAATAAGGATACATCAAGTAGATATTGGCCAGTGAGTGTGATTCTTCATCCAAATTATTACCTCAACTGCTAAATGTTTTAGCATCAACATTTTTTTCATTGCAGATGATTTACCACATTCTTCCTCAAACAAATGAAAAAGTTGAATTCATATGAAATAAAACACAGCCTTGACCAGCTCAATATACTCAGTAGTTTTGTTGTTTTGCTACAACTTTACTAAGTCTGGTATGACTAGTATTTTATAGTGGTTAATGATACAATAATAATGCTAAATAATGCTAACTTTGCAAACTTTGAATAGATGTTGCTGTGTTACTGACCATTGTTATGACACATTACTTGTGCTACTGTAACACTGTTTTTTTAGGATTCGCCATTACTTCACAAGTGTAACTGGTGGCCAAAGTTGCCACCGTCAGGGATGAAAGTAGTTTTAAATTCTTGCCGGTACAGTACGCACCTGATAGGAAGGTGGTCTCCGAGGTAGAAGCAATTAATGAGACAAAGTGTTGGTTAAGAAAAAATAACATTAGCAGAAGTGTTTCTTTGTTGAAAGTTTGACAGTGGTTTTGAATGTGGGTTATGCCACACACCTGGTCTCCACTCTTTTGTGTACGGCATACCGCCACTGAATCTTTTAGTGGTTCACAGTACTGCACTGTGGCAGCCTATTTTCACCCCTGGTCCCCATTCACCAGCAAAAGCTACATAGTCTAACTTCTACTAAATACTGTTTCAAAGGATTTAATCTGTATATAAGAGAACAATGGCAGAAAAATAATGAACACCTGTAATAATATGGGACATATTGAAGGAATATTTTGCAAATCACTCATTTACCATCTTAACATCCAATCCAGACTCAGATGAGATGATGGATAAGCAGTTTAATCTGTGCATCTAGTACAGATATACAGTAGGTTCAGGGTTCAGGAGTGTTTAATCTTGTTTAGCACAAAGACTGAAAGAAGGGGAAAACAGATAATCTTACGTGAACCTAATTTAGTGGCTAATCTCCTTCCAGACTTTTTACAAAGCCTGGCTAAAAATGTCAGTTATTGCACAAAGATGAAATTAATATCCCATCATAAAAAGTTGGTTAAACAAGAAACTCATTCACATGTTATGATAAAATATTATAAACATTTCTAATTTAAAGGGTTTCCCATGATAAAAAAAAAAAAAAACATTTATTAATAAAATCTTGCCTATATTTTGTGACTGAGTCATTACCAACAAAACATATCAGACATTTCAGGAATAATGTTGTAATTTTTGAGAAAAAAGTTGTAATATTAGAACAACAAAGTTGCAATTACATAAGGTAAAAATTCATAATAATATTGAAGGCATCGCTATTGCTTTTCCAAGAGTCAGTTTTCAATGCCACAAAAAAAAATTCTCACTTCCATTGTATTGGGATGGATTTAGAGACAAATATCTGCTGAAAACCTTGGGTAGATACACAAAGTTAAGTGAGAAAATAAGATTTGTGTGTCTCTGTTTGTGTATGCATTTGTGTACAATTTCTGCTTTGAAAGAAGAACCCCCCCCCCATTTGTTAGTTCAGTACATATTGTTATATCGTATTAATTTAATCTGTCAGATAAGCAATCTCCCACTGTATTGGAGTTGGTCACCGGAGCAAAAGGGCAGCTCTAGGAAGAAGCATCAAAGTAAATGCAAGTTAATACCACCAAAGCTATTAAAAGAAAACATCTAAATCTTTTAGAGGGAACTTTTCCTTTGATATTTTTGAACCCAATGCAATAGATTGAAAGCAGGGACCCAAGAAGCAGCATCAAGGGCAAAAGCTGCAGGAATTTCAGTTTAGTGACCGTTCTGTGTGTTTGTCCATCTTTCATTATCTGCTTACATAACTTAGAAGATGCATCGAATGAGTGTGCGTTTGTGAATTAGAAACTGAAAATGAAGGACAGAGCCTGTGTGCATGTGGGTGTATGTGTGTGTCTTTGAGCACTGATGCGTAAGTACCTACAGAGTGTGAAATGGCGCAGGGAGGACTTCAGCCGCAACACACTGTAAACAGACACACACCTCTCTGTCTATCTTTTGCTCTCTTGCCCATCCCCATCCCCACCCTTTACCCCCTCTTCTCTCTGGCTTAATTTTCCCCTTCTTCCCTGCTTTTCCCACTTCCATATCCACCCCCTCTACCCTTTCTTTCTGCCTCTGCTCCTTTTTCTCTCTCTTTCCATCTTTTCCATTTTCTCTATATCTTTTTGTCACCACTTTATTCTGCCGCTTTATCTCTCTGGATAAAGCTCTCCCTGCTGTGGAATTTGTTTTCCCCCTGCTCTGTCTTTATCTTCTGTTTGGATTCTGTATATGTGCAGCAGCATGGAGAGGGAGAGACATAGACAGAGAGAGAAAGAAGAGAGACAGCATCCCTATGTCAGGCCAATGATGGATTAGAATACTAAAATACTTGGGAGAGAAAGCAGACACATAAGATACTCAAATCTGACTTGGTGTGTGCGAGTGTGTGCATGTGTGCAGTTTTGTGTATGTAAATCTACTGCACAGTAATAGAACAATAAAAAGGCTTCTTTCTAAGCACACATACACACACATCCTCCTCTTTTCTTCTGTCACCCTAGAGGCTGTCTTTCTCTATCTCTATCGGTCTCTGAGTTGATTTAACACATGGCTTCTCTGCTTGTTTATTTCAGTACATATTAATGTAAATCACCGGTGTCCAGTCCCTTCTCCCTCTCTCGTTACTGTATCTCCCTCTGTTTCCATCCATCCCTCTCGTTGTCTTGCAACTGGGTGGTGGCATGGACCACAAACAACTGAGATAACAATTACACTAAGCAATGGTGTCCAGTAAAGAGCCATTGCTCCAAACCCCACCGGCCCCGTCAATCACACGCCTTCCCTACTCCACTGGTCTCAATTAACTCCCAGTACTCCTAGTGTGTATATGTGTGTTTGTGTGTGTTTGTGTGTGTGTGTGTGGGTGTGGGGGGGGGGTGATCTGGCAATCCAGGTGGAATTGATCAAAATGTAAATACATTTGTGCAGCATCCAATGACAATAAAGCCTTAGCACCTACAGGTGGATGCAGGGGTGGAGGTGGGGATTTTGAAGTTCTATATGAACAGCAGCAGCAGCAATAGCAGTAGGTGTCAGAAGAACTTTCAGGGGAGCATTGTGACAGCAGGCATGGCAACAAAAGAGTGGCCATAACAGTGACGGCAGTTGCATTGGCAAAAGCATACTAATGATTATATGAGTGGACTTCAGATCTTTCAGGTGTATGTTTGTAAAAATAGGTAAATGCCTTTATCAGTTAAAATATTGAGACTCAAGAACATGGTGACAAACAAAGTCAGACTAGTTGGTCAGTGGTTTATCCTAGAGCAAGATAAAGCAAAGCAACCTGCAAGTGCGATACAATTGTGGGAACTTCTGCCCTAGTGTTGGGACAAACCTTTTGAACAATGTTTGATTTTTATTGTTGAAAAAATATCACAGCTCCTGAAAGTGTCAAAAATTTTAGATTAAATTTAGTTCAACAGGAAGAATGATGCCTTGTCTTTAAAATCTCCAGTTGTTTTTTTTTTCTGTTTAATTTTAGAAAACGAAATACTACACTATATATATTTCAGAAACAACTGGGGGTATTCTAAAGCTTTTTACTGGTAGTATATCTGCACAAGCATTAGTTTCTAATTATTAGTGACCCAAGTGTTTATACTTGCATATAAATTTTACTATCTATACTGTACAAAAGCTTTTAATAGTAGAATTATGTCACGAAATTGGTAGAATTATAATTTTAAAGATAGGTGTGTTTTTTATTCTATTACTTGTCACATAGTCACCCCACCCATGAAAGGACCATCATCTTATACTGAATTACTAAACACTTAATAACTCCTCACAAATACAGTATATAGTTTCATTCTTTAAAAAAGGCTCGGTAAAGGAACATGTTACCCGGTGCAACAGTGAAGGTTAATTTTTCACGAACATCAGTATTTAGTTTTCCGCCTGCGGAATGTTTAAAGATCAGGTGAACAAACAGAGATTCAGTCTGTCTATTATCACTTGTTCACTGATGGACAGAAGCTTTGTTTGAGGGATGTGTTTAGGCAGAAGGACCTTTGTGCTGTATGTGTGTGTATTCCAAAGCAGTTGTACACAACAGCAAAGCCTGAGGAAAGACAAAGAGAGGTTAAAGTAAAGTGCAAACCTGTCACCCCTCTCTATCTCTCCCTTCATTCTTTTGTTCCTTTTGTAGATTGTTTCTTCTGAGGCTTCACAAAGCAGACCTCCTGCTCCCATTTGCCCTTCCCTCTCTTGCCTGCCTCCTCTCTTTTCCTCTTTAACTATCTGCTGTTCTTCTGTTTCCTCTGTGCTCTCTTCTTTGTCACCCCATCCTTCTTACTTTCTCTCTTCCTTTTCTTATTCCCTATACTCCTCACATACCTCCCTCCTCTTTCTCCTCTTCCTTCTCACCACTCCTTCCTATCTCCTGATTCTTTTCTTCTCCTTTTTTCTTTCTTTGCCTCCTCCGATGTTTTTCTTTCCTCCTTTTTCTATGTTTCTTGTTCCACTTCTTTGTTTCTGCCTCTTTTTTTGCCTCTGATCTGATTTTTCTTCTTTATTCCTCTTCTTCCTTCCACCTCCCATCTCTCCTCTCCGGTCATTTTCACATTTCTTCTTTCATCCTCTTATCCTTGAAGTATTTCTTTATTTTCTGTTTTTTCCTCTGGCTCTCTCCCTTTCCCTATTTGTTTCCTCCTTTTTCTTCACTCTTGCCCTTGCTTTACCATTTCTTTTCACCTCTCTTAATCCCTTTTCTCCAATTCTTCCGCTCTCTTTTTCCCTCTTTTCTCCTCTCATCACTTTATTCTTTCAATTCCCTCTTTCTCCCCTTTTCTATCTCCTCTCTTCCCAGTATCCCTACTCTGTCTCTTTGCCCTCTACTATTATTGGCACCCCTGCATATGGAAGCAAATTTTACATCTGCCCAAGAAATAGGAAAGTAAGGAGGACAATAGTGTCGGCAAAGACTTATAAGACATAGAAAATCAGCAGGTGGCAATTCTCTCTGCTATGTTTGTGCTCTAGGGCTCATTCTGTTCTTATTTTAGGGTTGGCTGAACCTCTACCCCCCAACCTACCCTCTCCAAACCCCCCAACAGACACATCCCTCCCCCAAGGAGCCTATCAGATGATAAAGAGATTACAATTTATGATTATCAGCCCCCCAACTATAAACAAGTAAAACTACTACTGCACAATGACCACACATGAAATTGGCAGAATTTCTCCCTTAATTTTTCATCCACACATCTCTCTCTCCCACTCAGTCTCTAACTCTCTTTATTTTGTACCTGTGTCAGTATCAAAAGTAGCATGTGTTTTTTGCCTGCTGATTTGTTCTGCCATTTTAGAATTTATATTGTTTCTGGTGTGTTGTTTTTATTAAGACAGCTTTATTCATATTGGTGCCTGAGGCAGCTTGGGTCCAAAGGAGAGAGAAACGGACAGCAATAGAGCAATAAAAGCTAGAAAGAGCTGCATCGGCTCAATACATGGTAGGGAGTATGTGTGCAAATGTATGAACGTTTGTGTGTCGACATCTATACATTATGTGTGGCTGTGCTGACATGGGTGAGAAATATCAGGTGCAAGACTTAAATTATTACAAAAAAGCTTTACCCAATTTTCTTCTCAATCACTCTGCCTGATCCCTGTACCAGCGTGCACAAACATACACATCACACACTTGGCACTTGATGCTCATTAAACAATGAGAGTCAAGTGTGCAATTTGTCATTTACCAAGACTGTAGAATAGGCACGATGGCAAGGAGAAGAGAAACGTTCCATTCATCACCATGATAGAGTTTGCCAATGCATCATAAATCAATGTTCCTTCTATGTCTTCTTGTTGTTAGAATGACCAATATACGGGTAAGTCACAGCCAGTGGGACAAATCATCATCCATCAATAAGTTAATTTTTTTTTTTTTTTTATAATTTTCTTGAAAAAAAAAAAAACAAGGTCTAACTGCAGCTGTGGGGCATTTAATATTAGTGAGGTATTCACATCCAAACACAGGAACACCCAGTTTGTGCCACTCATATCATTTCTTTGTCGTGTTTCCTCATTCATCATGCTCCACACTCTTTCAAATGAAAGTGTGTGGAGCATGCGGTATCGCTAACAATGTTAGCTAGTCACTAAAGTTAGCAGTTCAGGGAAGTGTACCAAGCAGGTCAGCTTCTCTGAGTTTCAGGAAACCAAATGAGGCAGTTTGGAGCGTAGGTCTGATGCCAGCAATGGCAATCAATAAATCAATATAGTGTTTACTGAACTCCTTTACATACAACTCCTATTTTGCCCTCACCTCTGGTCTCAGGAGTAAGGATTGAGGAACAAGAAGAGATCTCTGAGCACCCATGTGTGAGGATACATGAGACCATCCTTTACCAAAGTCTTTTATCAGTACAACAAACTCACATAGCCATGAATACAAACTTGCTACGATGCATGCTGCAGCTAATCAGGTTGAAACTGCATCACAAAATAACTACAGTTTTGTGGATCCAGCATATTCCTCCCAGGTTTAAATTTTGTTTTTCAAATTCACTATCAAATTAAAAATATTGGATCTGTAGGTCTGATTAACATTAATCATTAAGAACTTTCTTTATTCACTAGAAATATTTTGCTCCACATGATCTTTTATTTCCCATTTATCTGCATCATGGATAACATTCTCTAAGAGGAGAGTCTGATATCTTTCAGCAGTATTCACATCTATTTTTATTGCAATATACAGTATTTCCTTAACTTTCACTTTCCCTAAATCATTTGGGCAAATATATAATTTCTACAAATTACAAGACACTCTAATCTCAACATCTCATATAATATTGCCAATATTTGCATGCTAACAATTGAGGAGGTAACTTAAACTAAAGTAATATTTCTGGACCTATGACAGGAGCCACATAATGCTCATTGATTGATGGCGGCATCCAAATGCTCTGCCACAGCCTGGTCTCCTGCGCTGTCAGTACAGTAATACACCACAGCAGCTGCAGTGAGACCATGTTGACCAAAGTGCCATTTTCAAAGGAGGAAAGTAAGGAAAGGAGGACAGAAGTAAAGAATTGATGCTACTGACAAAAAGTGAAGTCCATTTCTTCACTGTGTCTCTTATCATTTCTAGCAGTCAGTCCAGGATTGTTGAAGAGTCCTTTATATGTAAGTGTATGCATGTGCATGTGTTTGTGTTTGCGTTTGTGTGTGTTAACTATATCCCATGCTCTACCCCCAGCTGAGGGAGGCAGATAGGAGCAGAAGGACAAGTAGTATGGGTTTAGCAGGGCCAGTGTTGAGGGACGCAGCCACCCCAGTCCCAGAGGAGCCCAAGTTGGACACAGTTGCCCTCTCTGAGTACAGTGGGATGATGTCAAATTGGCGACCTTCATCACCCTCCTCTTCTGTCTGTGTGAGTTCCTCTTCTTCCTCACTCTCCACCACCTGATAGGGAGGAGACGATGTGAGTAAAAGCTGGGGCTCAACTCTTTTTTTTCACATGCTACAATGCTAAAATAAGACAGCAGATTCATGCATCTTACTACAACATTCACCTACATTCTTAGATAAATCAAGATGGATTTTTCTATGAAATCCTTGGGCAGATATTTGTGCCAGGTTCTTTAAATGTGGAAATTCATAATGCTTCATGATAATTTTTCTATCGTAATTTCAGACCGAATATCAAGTTTTATTATTGAATGTTTCATGCTATGAGCTGTAGATATGTGTTGGTAAATCTTAGAAAAAGGTAAGTCTTAATTTGCATTTGTAGGAATTTTATGTCCAGCTTTAAAATTGAATTTGATCAAATAGAATTTGTATCCCATATATTCAATTATCTTTCTGAATAACTGAATTATGTAGTTAAGTAACAAAAACAGATTCAATAAGTTCATCCTAAATTCTAATTGCTACATGAAAGCAGTGCGATGACCCTTATTGCATGTCATATTCCTCTCTCTTTGCACTTGCTTCCTGCCTTCAAATAAATGCCTACAATAAGTATTACAAAAAAAAAAAAACAGACAAAAAATAATTCTGTTGGGAGAACTTATCTGCTTCAATAAAGACAAATGTGAATGTAAGATCTTTATTAAATACCAAAAATAAAGCATTTTAGGAGGAGGTTGGGTTGGTGGAGGAAACTAACAGTGAACAGCATTGGTATCAGTATCAGTATCAATAGAGGTAGCGCACAAAAATAATCAAAAACAATCAACATTGCCTGGGGTCTAACAATAACTGACTTTGTGTGCTCGTCTCACACCAGCTCAAAGCTGTTCTAAAGATTCCAAAATTGAGATGTGAGACCATTTTCAAAATAGAAGCCAACCAGCAGTTCTCCAAACCATATCTTTTAATTAGTCTAATTAAGGCCTTTAGCCTGTTATAGAGCTTTTTCTGTCAGAAGGACTGATTATTTGTGTTTTTTGTTTTTCTTGTATATTAAACTTTAAAGACGTCATGAGGCTCTTTTTCAAATATGTGTTATTCTGCCTATATTCACTGTATATACTGTAAAAAGTTTAATGATCATTGTATGATAATTCACATTTTCTATTATTGATATTAATTAGTAAATAAATAGCATCATTTTGAAAACAATACTATTAACTATTATACAGAAAACTTACACTGATCAGCCACAACACTGAAACCATTGACCAGTTTTAATATTGTGACTGATCAGTTTATACACATACTTATTTTATACAATGTTGTCATGTTCAGTTGCCATGATAAGAATAAATATGGTTGCTATAGTAATTAATTGTACTGTGTTGTAGAGCCCTTTTCAATATGTTAATAATATGCAAGCTATATCTTGATATATTAAATGTATAAAGAAAAATGTATATTAATGCAGATCTGAATGCATGCTGAACACATTGCAATTCTTACCTACCCAATAAGATGAAAGGTCACCTAACTCTACCTCTTCCTGTTAACTTAAAAGCCTACAGACAAGCTCTTTCTTGGCAGAGGGAAAATGAGTCAAGATTTCAAGGGTCAACTCAAATGGTTAAGAGGAGAATCACATGAACAACAAACTTAACAAGGAGTACTGCTAGTGAGTGTCTTCACGAGTTCTGATTTAAGGTTGTATTGAAAGAACTTGACACTGCATTCCAAGTAGGCGCCCCATTCATTCCAATTAAAGCTGCTAGTCAGGTTTCAGACCAGGTTTTCTTGGGCTCATAGAACATGTATGCCAGAATCCATCTCCAGCTGAGCCGGTGCTTACCACAAACAATAGCTGCATAAAATAACTTACTGAGAATTTACAAATTTATTCTGACCTAGTCAATTAAAGTATGTTAATAGAAAAAGAAGACCAGCATGGTTTGGAGAATGAATCTTTTCTTTGTGGCCATGTTGGAGGATGGAGGATCTCAAAACCATCTTGGTTTAGTTCTGTCCGCATCTATTTGTTAAACTTAAATGAACCGAAACCAATCACAAGCTCAGCACACAGGAAGTGGCACAAGACGAGGACCAGTGCGGGTTTGTCCCAACGTGCATCCAAATTAGCAACACTGCGGGGAACAGGTTGAACTTCAGAAAGCAGTTTGAGCTGATTGGGGTTTCAGCTCAGGCCTTCAACCTTCACTTGCTGTTGCTAATAAAATCATTTAGGCATTATGTGGCCAATTTTTAGCTGGTACAGCTATTATTAAGCAAGACATAACACATGTCTTAACATCAATTTATTTTACAACAACTACCTGTGCCATGATTTTTTAAACTAGCTAGTTTGTAAGAGCAATTATCATACCACTTCTAAATGCCAGTTGAAGGATGAGGAATCTTTCTCAAAAGCTTTTATCGTGCTGAACACAGAAAGAACATAAAGGACAGATCGGAAACAGTCCTGTGAAGAATAAAAAACAGCCACTTTCACACTGCCTAAAAGGTAAATGGACAGTACTTTTTCTAGATCTTCAAGTTCAGTATCCTGCCCAAGGAAAATTCGAAATGGACAGTGGAGCAGCCTACCTTGGGGGTAGAAGAGATAGAGGGGGGAGACATATGGGCATGAATAAATTCATATTAATAAAGCCTGACTGATGCACTGCTTCCAACCAACACCTCATCTAATCCGCTCACTGGGAGAGACATACAGATGGGACAAAGAGAGGGAGTGAGTGAGACAGAGAGAGGGATAGAGGAGGGGGGCAACTGAGAAAGAAAGAGAGAGTTGGAATCCCCTCTTGTCTAGAGGCCCAGATTATCCCTGGCGTGCTGGGAGCCTAGGAGCCACAGCCACTGCAGATTGTGGCCTGGTCAGGGTTACAGTAGCCAGGACCATGATTAGATTGGACTATGTTTAATGGTCAGACAAGGGCAGCCAGGAGCGGTGGCGCTCTCAAAACACATGCAATAGGAGCACATTTCAGCGTCTCTGCGTTGCTTTTGCGCCTTACTTAACTGTCAGACTCAGATATTTTCCAAAAGGACTGACATCAAAATACTCCAGAGCCAAAACTTACACTTCTCAACCATAGCTGTATCTTAATGCATTAACATCAGTAAGTCTGATAATAAATCATAGAATACAGATGTTCCTGTTAAGGCCGAGGATTTTTTTTCTTAATCCTACGGTTCGGCATCTATTTCTTATATGTGGCTATATATATGAATATATATGGATATGTATATGGATATCTATCTATCTATCTATCTATCTATCTATATAAATAGACACTCTACTTATGTACTTAATGGAAATCGAAAAGGCCTTGGGACAGAATTCTGTACTGTAATTCATAATGTGCAGGTGAATTGAAGTGTACTCACCATATTGTCTTCAGGCAGGTGGTTGTTGCTCAATGTCTCATCCTCCTGAACCAACGGGGAGGGTCGGGGAGCAGGAGGGGGGTTGATGTCTACAGGTAGGGAGCCAGGGCTCCCCATCCAACTGATAGAGTTACCTGCATGGAGACAAAGCCCCGTCACTGCCTGTGTGTGTGTGTGCATGTGTGTGTGTGCATGTGTGTGTTCAATCGCCTGCATAAGGTGCATATTTTTAAAACAAAAGTAGCTAAATTGGTGTTAAAAGTCAATAAATCTAGGGTCAAAATCAATAAATTGACAACATTGCCTGTAAACAACCCCTAATATTTGTACTAATTCGTTTTGAAAGAGCAATGGCCAATAGGGAAAATCAAATGCTCTTTCATCGGACCATTTTTCTAACTTCATCACTCACTCATTCACTCACTGGCTTAATTCACTGCCATATCACAATATAACAGAGGTCTCATATGCTAACTTTAGTCCCTCCCACACTGATCATCTTGTTGATAGTGCTGCAGGCTCCATTAAAATGATGCTCGACGCCATTGACCCTCTAAAAAAGAAGATAATGAAACGAAGGAGGTTAGCTCCATGGTTTAACAGTTTAACTGTCAAAACTTCAATATTAGCGCAAACAACACAAAATCTTGAAAGGATATGGCATTCTACCAAACTGGAAAAATACTGCTTAGTCTGGTATGATAGTCTTAAAAAATATAGGAAGGCCCTCAGCAATGCCAGAGCAGCCTATTACTCATCATTTATAGAGGAAAATAAAAACAACATTAGGTTTCTTTTAAAATAGCTCTAATTAAACCTCATCTTAAAAAACCTATCGGGTTGTTTTAGCCAACTAAAGACCCATATCTACCCTTCCCTTTTTTCTCTAAGATCCTTGAAAAAGCTGTTGCCAACCAGTTGTGTGACTTTTTACATAATAATAGTTTATTTGAGGATTTTCACTCAGGATTTAGAGGCATCATAGCACTGAGACAGCACTGGTGAAAGTTACGGATGAGCTTCTAACTGCATCAGACAAAGGATTTGTCTCCGTACTTGTTTTGTTCGATCTTAGTTCTGCATTTGACCATATTGACCATCACACCCTATTACAGAGACTTTAACATTTAATTTGCATGCTGGTTTAAATCCTATTTATCAGATCAATTTTTGTTTGTGCGTGTTAATGATAAATCCTTTATATGGTTAGTCACAGAGGTCCAAAAGCTTCTGTGCTTGGACAAGATCTATTCACCTTATATATGCTTCCTTTAGGCAATAATATTTAGAAACACTCCATAAACTTCCGTTGTTATGCGGATGATACCCAATAGTACTTGTCAATGAAGCCCAATGAAAACAATCACCTAGCTAATATTTAAGAATGTCTTCAGAATATAAAGATCTGGCTGGCCAGCAACTTTCTGCTGTTAAACTCAGACAAAACTGAATTTATTCTACTTGGCCTGCAAATTCTCAGAAAAGCATAATCTAGTGATATACTTACTCTGGCCTCTAGCAACAGCTTTAGGAAGTTGTCTTTTAGCAGGATGTCTTTTTTCTCCCACATGAAACAAACTTCAAGGACTACCTTTTTTTCCCTATGTAATATTGCTAAAATCCGGCACCTTCTTTCTCAAAATGATGCAGAAAAACTAGTTCATGCTTTTGTTACTTCTGGGCTCAATAATTGAAACTTCTTATTATCGGGCTGTCTTAACAAAACTTGATTCAGAATGCTGCAGCACAAGCACTGACAGGAACTACCTACAGAGCTCTCCATGGCCAGGGATCATCTTATCTTAAAGCGCTCTTAGTATCCTATTAACCCACTAGGATACTGCTGTTCGAGAAGGCAGGCTTTCTTGTGGTTCCTAGAGTCTCCACAAGTAGAATTAGAGACAGAGCCTTCAACTATTAGGCTTCTCTACTGTGGAACCATCTTCCAGTTTGGGTCCAGGAGGCAGACACCCTCTCCATGTTTAAGAGTCAACTTAAATCCTTCCTTTTTGATAAAGTTTAGTTAGGTTTGGCTCAGCCCCCTTAGTTATGCTGCTATAGGCCTAGAAGACTAGGGGATTTCAAATGAGGCACCAAGCTTCTCTTTACTCCTCGCCCTCTCCATATGTATGAATTCATATCCTATCAATGCTCATTAGTAACTACTTCTCTCTCCCATAGTTTTGTGCTCTCTCATCACTCTCTTCTCTTCTTTTGTTGCTTTCTGTAGGTTTTTTCTGCCTCTGATGCTGCAGTGTGGACCTGTGCCTGCAAACCACCCACTGCCCCATGATCCTGCTCAACACCCACTGCTTCTTCTATTGTAATTATATTTAAACTTATTAGTATTATTATTAGCCCCATTATTGTAATTATTAGTTTACCTTTAACTATTACCTGTATTGTGCTATTCTCCCTCTCCTCCCTCCTCTCCTTAAGTTTTATACTTCAAACATATCAATTCCTAATGCTGCTGAAGCTGCAAATACAAATATGATAAACTGTCTAAAATCTGATCAAAATGTCACTACATCATTCAGTTTAAGAGCCAATAGAGAACAAATAAATATATGAAACTCATCTGATCTGACATACTCTGACTTTACTGAGACCAGTGTATGAAACGTGTACTCACGCAGGCAGTTGTTGTGGGTGAACATACGCTGGAGTCTCAAACAGTCCTGCCATTGGTTGCCACTGCCTTCACAGTTGCACCACAGTGACACGTCAGCAGAGCTGTTACTGATATAGTTGGGCGTCATGATGGTACCTGAAGGTCAGACGGGCCAAAGTTACTCAAAGGAACTAAATGATTTATTTTAATGGTAATAAACTGCTATCAAAGTAATTCAGAGATTAAAACAAAACTGCTGTTTCTTTGTTTTTTTTATTTACTGCTAGTAAAGTTAAACGATTGCCTATGGCAAACACATGACGTAAAAGCAGGGACTGAAGGGACATCTCAAAGCTTAAAGATGGGATTTTCTGCTGATGTCATTTTGACAATTTTTAGAGCCAGACAGCTCAAATTTTGAAAATAAGCTGGAGACTGTCTACAAGCTATCTATTTTAAATTACAGCTGACCACTGGCAAGACCAGTGGTCAGCAAGACAATTATGTTGTGTCATTAAACATTAATTCTGCCTGAAGAATGTTCATAGGCAATATTTTTTCTAGTGTAGGAAGTGCTCACACTCATAGTTGAGAGGTGGTCAGAGCAGAATGTGGACTTATAAATCACAGGACTTTGACACCAGAGACAAGGTTTGCATCCTGACTCAACAAAGTTTAGTCAACAAAATCACTTGTCAAGGTTGAGAAAAGATTTGATTAAATGTCAGTTAACATGTTTTGTCTCCTACCTCAAGGCTCTGCAGGCATCTTCCATTTTAAACCAAGACCATGATCTTTCTCTAGCCCTAACCAAATATTTGAGTCCCCAAGCATAACAATAAAAAGCTTTAATAAGGCTTCCGTTGCTACAAGTGGCTATAGCAAATTAGTAACAAAATTGTAATTGTCAGGGGACAGGGTTGCAAAGGCAGCCACTGGTTTTATTTATATCAGTGAGGTATAAGACTGTTTTTGAGCTACAGGATACAGTATTGTTTTCAAGACTAAATATCCTATGGAAACATGTCAATATGCATGCAATAATTGGTAACAGAAATTAACCGATTCTCTGTCTTCTGGGATCAAGCAAACTACAGGACAATTAACTTCTGCAGAGAAAATATAAAGCTACTGCCATTATGTTTTTTTTTCATGCACTGCATACACATCTTTTGATTAGCTCTGGCATGCTACCCTGGTGTAAAAATGTGGATTATGTCCGCCATAAAAAATAACTTATGCCTTTATGTCTTATGGAAAAGTCATCCATCATTGTCAAAGCTTACAGAAAGCTACTCAGCACTCCTCTATACATATCTCTTTCTGCTTCTCTACCCATTGCTCTCCCATTTAGATCCTGTATACTTCCTCCCATACAATTACTAGATTCTGTGTATCCACTTTTATTTTGAGACTGCATACTATTAGATATGTTTTGGCGAGAGTGTTAGAACAATGTATATTTCGTTTCTGTTGTAATTGTGACAATTTTAGGTTTAACTCCAGCTTCTTTTCAGTCTCTCTCTTCATGCTAACCAGGGTGTCTTACAGCAATAAGTATCATAGACCAACTCATAGTATAACCTTCCATGTATGGAAGTGGTGCTATTGCTCTCCTTAACCAAACAACATGTTTTTACATACTGAGCATATGGTCTGAGAGTCGAGGAGTCAATTATGAAGCATGAATGGTGGACAAGTTTGAATGGGTGAATTGATATCATAAAAATCCAAAAATATTAGTTTTTATATTCGAGGTAGAGTCTTATAAAAAAGCTTCTCCAATTCTTGATTTTAATAACCCCCAATTGATTGTATTATTATATAGTATATTATTTGTCTACCTTTCCAAAGGTTTCCATAAGTCAGAATCTCCTATATGCCAATATTTTGGAATAATTTTTCGTCCTCTATCACAGATATATGCAGTAATTAATGTGAATCACACCTCAACTGTCATTAGGATCATGGTTCATGGCTTATTTTACCCTCAGCAAGACAATATGGAGTTTGATACAAGTGTGTACATTCCTGGTTAAAATTATTGGCACGTTAGTATTTTATGTACAGAATTTAGATTATCTTCAGAAATAAATGCAAATTAATCAATAAAATGGATTTGAAAAAGGTTGTAAAGTAATCCCTAACACTGGTTGTATTCCCAATTCTGTCCTGTTTTGCACTTCTTCTGGACCTTAAATTTGTCCATTCTCTGTTTTGTGCCAAAACATTCTCACTTGGAAGTTATGCCTGGAAGTAAAATGCAGCCTTCTATTTTATGCAATCCAGCTCCTTATCTCTTCTCCCCTGTCAACATTTCCTCCCCCTTTTTCTCCCCCTCCCCCTTCCATCCCGTACCGATGAGTCCAGCGTAGGCTCGGAGGCAGAGGCCTGCTGAGTCTTTCAGACAGCCACTGGCTGTCAGAGGAGATGGCTGGCAGTTATTAAGGAAATCAGCCAGTCTGGACCTGGTAATAACATGAATAACAACTTAATATCAAACACAAGAAATGGGTAGGAAATGGGTGGATGGGTGTGTATGTTGGGGTGTGTTTGTGTGCATGTAAATTAAGGTTCAATAGACGTACAGCTTTCAGTCCAGTGTTTGTTTTTTTTTTTGTTTTTTTTAGTATAGTAAAAGTATTGTACCATTTTAGTGTGTTTTGCCCTCTCTTTTTCTTTTTATTATTACTTTCTTCTTGATGATTTTGCTCAGCACCCACTGATCCCCCAGCCTTCTTCTGCCTACTTAGGACTGGAGGATTTATATGCATTTTTGAGGGCCAATACTAGATATACATAATTTGTACTACTATTTTTCCCATACATGAAACATTATCGGGCAGAAAAGCCTCTAAAACAGCAATCATCATGGCAGACTAAAATGAATAACAATCATCATCATCATCATCACCATCACACAATCCTGGTGACATCAGCATTTAACAGGGTGAATTTTTGGTGACATTTATTCATTGTAACTCAGCATCTCTGTTCTGTAAATCCATTCCCAGAGGCAAGGTAAATCCATGAAAATTTCAACTTTGGTGATCTTTGACATATGAAATGTCCCCAGTGACCTATATCAAACTATTTTTACAGTGCTGAGCGCTAAGGTAATGGGGAGCTGGAGAGTCCTGAAAAGAGAAATTAATATCATCATAGCTGTGTTGCAGTTCAATGTAATATAATGGTACCTCTGTTGAAGTATAAACTGTTCCACAAATAAGGCAAGGTTTGCAGTCAGTCACGAGACAGAAGTTTGTGGAACAACCACTTCACTTACATAAATTGCATGAACTTGATGATCTTGCTTGCTTAATTGTGAGCTAGACATGAATTCCAAGACAAGAGAGCAGCTGAGCTTTATTGTTCAGATGCCTGAGCCATAGCAACAGGACTTATGCTGATTTTCTGCCAATTTTTCAAGGTCAAATGTAGTTGAACTTTGACCAACAAAAACTGGCATTGGTGGGAGGCAGAGGTTATCATGGCAACAACAATTTTACTGTAGATAAGAATGGAGACTAAATTATTTTTTCTTACATCTCAGAATTTACAAACTTTTGCTTGTGTATTTGGTCTGAAATTGGGCTTGCAACCTAAAGTACTTTTCCAACTACACCTGCAAATAGCTACTAATTCTTCCTGCTTCTAGTGCAATCTACTTCACAAAGACATGGATGAATTGGTCTCTGTCTCTTTCTGGTGTGACCAGGGACTAAATAATAACAATAATAACAACTTAGTCATGCACATCTATGCTGACTTCAACCTGTGGTTACCTGTCTTCATATTTTCCACACAATTTTACAGTTGGTCAGTGGTGAACTGCAAAGAAAAATGAAGGATTTGGGGATGCTAGTATAATTACAAAATATATAAATAAATATATTCACACATAAATATAAACACATACTCTACTGTATGGAAGCAATGTTAAATAATAATACTATAATTTCTGCAAAAATATGTAAACTGCCTCATATACTTTCATTTTATAGCCATTTTAAATGTTAAAATCAACAGACGGCATCAGCCCCATATATTTGTCTGGCTTCTTGTCTAACCTGCAGAGGTCGTCTCGGCGACAGAAACTCTGCTGGTGGAGGCAGTTAGGTTGTAGTCCCTCCATCTCCTGGTAGGAGCAGGAGGGCACAATGGTTTTCCTCCTCCTCTCACCACAGAGGGTGTTGGTGCAAGGGCAGAACAGGACACCCAGGCTGTACTCCTCAGGCACCCGCTCCAAGAAGCGCCGGAGAGCCCGATGGCACTTATGCTGGTTGCATCGGTTTACCCCAGGAACCCGTTTGGTGCAGGCCAGGACATACTCTGATCGCAGGGAGCCACACTTCTCGTACAAGCCACAGTCCTGTGCTGCTTTCAGGCACTGGTTCTCACCATCCAGTTGCATGAAAGGTGAGGCTGAGCAGGTGAGAAGAAGGTGATTTACCAAAGGTTGTGAATAGTGTAATGGATGAGCCATTTCCCACGAACAATATTTGCTGAAAAATATCTGAGTTTTTAATCTGTGAGCAGGAGTAGGGGACTATGAGGATATAGTTCACACAGAGTTTAGAGGAAGAGCAAAAAAAACTTCAAAAAAGCCAACATATATAATTAATCAACCATCAGTTTTAGTGGCAGATTCAGTTATGGTCAGAGTCAGAGAAACTAAAATTCCTATTGATTTGATCTTTGGAGAGACAAAGAAAAGTGGGCTTGTTGAAACATTTTGATTTATACTTATTGTTTGTGTGTGAAGAGCTTGAATGGTTGACTACCTGATCTGTTTCCACTTAAATTTTCTCATCTTAGTAACTATAACCTCTAATTTCATTGATGATCATCATCCTCTCTACCTAGCTGTCCCATAAATAAAATACACTGAACCCAAAAAAGATTAAATTACCTTTATCCTTTCTGGGTTCAGTCTCACAAAATATCTCACAAGCTTCAATGGTAAAATAAAATAAATTAAACTAAAACTAAAATAAAGGAGAATAAAATGAAGAATGGAATTTTTGGTGTAAGGCTGGGACCACCACAAGGGTCTCCTATCTGGTGTCTAGGCCTAGAAATAAGACCTATGTCATTTTGACATCTACTGGGATTCAAATCATCTTGCACTCTGCAAATTGTGAATACACCCCTACTCTTTTTGTCCCAGCCTTACTCCAAATAGAAATACTTGGCCCACCCTACTTAGCTTTTTGAGAACTTTGCCCATAGTTGTACAAAAAATGTAAAATTTTCTTTGTCCTGAAGGTGGTGGTAAAGGAAAACGAATGGATACTCCAAGATGGAGTGGGTTCTGGTCAAAGAAATTTTATCCAAATGGAGGTACTAGAAAAAAGTTCAGGGGCCGATACGTTAAGATTCTGGGACCACAAATAAACACAACAAAAATTAAAAGAAATCCATTACTAGTCTCGATATCTTGCCAGGGAAGTACTGACCTAAGGGATGTTTGGGAAAGACTGTTTCTGGAGGAATGATCAGGGAGTCATAAAATTATTAGCAATTATCCTTTGGGTTCTGTGAACATGCACATCAAACATTGCTGCAATGGAATCTGGTCAGCAGTTGACATTATTTGCTCTTAACCAAAGTGTTGGATGGATGAACAGATTAATTGAAACACTGTCAACCCAATGTTTTGGCCCCACTTTCAGCGGGGTAAAAAATGTAGTGACTGACAGCATCTCTCTTGCTCAAATAACCCAATTACCAACATAACCTAATCTATCACACTTTACAAAGCACCACTGAGCTAAGTGCACAAGGTGAAGCTCTGAGGACGTAAATTGGTCCTGAGATAGAAAGAAAAGAAGGAAAGTGCAAAGTGCTGAGTCCCCTCAAATCAGCAAGTCACGAGTTTGTATGTCTTTATTGATCAATACATATTCATTATCATTTCTAAGCTTTAGTGATTCATTGAGCTGCTTTCCTGGCATGTATTTGTATGACTGGTAAAACAGAGCTACAGAGCTGTCTGCAATTAAATAATCCATGTGTGACAGTGATGGAAACTGACCCAATTTACTTAATCATAACAAAGACTGCATGAGTGACTCTATGTGTATGTGTTTGTTTTTATGACAGAGTGTGTTTTACCTGCTACTAAGGAGGCCATGCGAGTATCCATTAGTGTGTCATCATAGGGAGACATTCCCAGCTCATCCTCCCCTGGAGAAAAGCAGCACACACAAAAATTGCCAAACGATTGAGTTATTGTTTAAAATGTGACCCACAATAGCTTGGAAGGCACAAATTTAAGACAAATGTTGAAAAAACTGAGGTAAAGACAGCAAAGAGAAATTGAAAACCATCAATGAAATACCATGTCACCTAGATAAATTGCACTGTATGGAGGTCATTGATGTATTCTGAAATGATGCAAAATGATAGGCCATCAAGTTATCTTCTCTCTAAAAAAATGTTCAAGATCTGTGAACAGGAAAAGATTTAGACACATTCAACTGTTGAAAATAAACGTTTAATAATTACTGTCTGGGACTGGAAAATTTGATTCCAGTAAAGTGAAACAAGGTGATATGGGTTGGGTATGGCATCACACAAAGCAATGACACACAGAGGAGTAACATAATCACTGGCAGTGGTACAGGAATGATAAAGTATGACAGTGGAAAATCACAAAGATCATTGGTATAAACATGAGTTTTCCGCATCATTAAGAAGTATAGTATGTATAAATCTCCTAGAACTCTATATATGTCAAAAATCATTGACAACACATCAAATAAGGGAAAACTAGCCCCACCAGCACAGCATTTGGCTCCATGTGCAAAGTAAGTGCTTTGATGATATGTTCTGTTCTATCTCCAAATGAAGTTACACAGCGTTTTTTCTGAAATGTACTGAATTGACGTTTACTTTGCGAAAGCTAATTAGAAGAACAAAGTCATCCACAATACCTAATACACTTGTAGCTGTGTCTGCCAATAACAATCAATATTTCACTGAAATGTCATCAATGTGGACAAATGAAGGATAAGATGAGGGATAAGAATCATACGAGGTTAAACCCAAAGTCACCATGAGCTCATTTTATTGGAGGCAGCTTTTGTCAAGAGCCTTTACTGGCTGGTAGATGAGCCATTTGTACCTGCAGATTATTTAAGCATACTCAAAAGTACAAACTCAATCAAGAATGTAATGGCATATAAAGCATTTATGTATGTAAATCCTATTCTAGGCTATATATTTATGGTAATGACACGCTAGAGCAGGCTAGCAGTGTTAGGAACTGAAGAGTGTGTAATTACACTAATGCTCTACTGACTAATAGGCCACAGGGGAAAGAGAGTCTGGTGACTAGTGTTAGCTCTCTTACTAATGCATACATCACACCAACACTCCGGATGTGCTTCTGTTATTATATGTGTGTGTGTATGTGTTTCAAGCATCACATTCTATGGCTGTGTGGACAAATTTTTGGTTTGAAACCATCATTCTGATGACATTTTTGCACTGTGAGGGCATTCTGGCTGGTCCTCACAACTTCGAAGGGCTGTTTTAGGGTTAGGGTTTTAGGGAGTTAGTACTGTTTGGACCCCACTGTATATTTCAGTTGAATGGGAGTGCAGACATATCTGGTATATCTGGGACCTGCATCTCTAAATATTGTTAAATTATTACTTAGATCTGGATTAATCTTCACTAGCTTCAAAACTGCTGTGGTTAAATCACACTTTGATCCAGGGATCTAGGATCTAAGAGTAATCTTTTTTAACCTTTTCAGTCTGCTGTCAGGATGTCTCATTCTACTGAAACTGCACATACTGAAGTGGTAAATGATCTTCTGCACACGACAGATTCAGATTCTACTTCATGTGTTTCTCTTACTTGTGGTTTAGGATACCTTAGATCATCATAGCTAACCTTTGGTCTTGTCCTCATATGGCTTAAGCCATCCTTATTTGAAAGAACACAATATATTTCACATGATAATACTAGATCAATATTTTCTAATTTGAAATATGGAGTACACCAGGGCTCTGTTCTCAGCCCTCTTCTCTCTCTTTATATTTCACCTCTTGGGCAAATTATCCACAGTCATCCCTTTATTTTGTTCATGTTGGCTTTGTCTCACTCTCTTTCAATGTGATTTTTATGATGTGTCTGGGTTTTCCTCTTGTCCGTTTGTGTCGACTCTCCTCTTTCCAGTTCTCTATGTTGGAGAGTAGGTTGTGTGGCTTAGATACTATCTGTTAGCAGCACCTTGAAGCTGCCTGTTATTTCCTTCAAACACCTCGATCTGAAACAATATGAAAACCAATTACCAGTTTTAATATTGTGGTCGATCAATGCATGTTTAAATTCTATAATTTTTATCAACCTGATTGTTCATACTGTAAATTTACTGCTTTATTCTGTACATAGGCCTTTTTTCCCATTTAACCATTTTTGGGGGGAGGTTTTAACTGTCAGATAAACTCTGATTTGGATAAACTCCCTAGAAGTTTTTCACATTATATGTCTTAAATTGATTTGTTATATGCTGTACAGATTATAAAGCCATTTAAGGAAAAAATTGGGATTTTTGATATTAGACTAAAAACATAAAATTTTCCTTAATTTGACTTGGTTAATTTTAACTTGATCCCATGTACACCATCTTGCTGCCCGAAAACTCATTAGAGCAATAAATGTGGATTAATCCATCACTGAAAATAGTAACATTTGTTGAAAATACAGTTGCCAGCAGTTTTAGGAAATGGCTGAGGCTTTTTTTAATATTAAAAACTAGTTAACGCCTCACAGTTGTATACGTCCTTCAACCAGTCTAGTTCCATTTTACATACATGTCTGTCAAGACTCTTATATGTAGTTAAGACTTTGTAGGAATTTAAGAAAAGGTATTGAGTGGTTTGTTTTGTTTTGTCTTTTTCATAATTAGCATATGAAATCTTGAGTTATGGCCAAAAACATGTTTTTCTGGGGTCATAGTGAAATTGACCTTTGACCTTTCCCCATCAAAATCTGATCAGTTACTCATTGAGTCCAATTAATAATTTGGCCAAATTTGAAGTAATTTCCCTCAAGAGAATTTCGTGAGATATTGCATTCATGACCATGGGAAGGATGTCAGGCAATCCGAAAGGATAATGCCTCAGGCCATGGATGTTGCCTGCATGGAGACATAATGAAAGTATACATTTGTAAAAGTATGCATTTGTAAAAGTATACATTTGTAAAAGATGCATATCTTCATGAATAATCAATGGACAGTTTAGGGGATTTGGAAAGTATTGAAACAGTCTAACAAACTGCTGTTAGACTAATTCAATTTTTCATTAAATTTGTTGAGAAGAAAAAAAAACTGGGCTTTCTTACTTCTGCTGAACTGCTTCAATGCCACAAGCGGCAGTTACAGGAAGTATGTCTTGCCCATAGAGCTGCATAAATCTTTTTTTTCATAGCACAGCTCCACAATAGGCTGAGAAACATATATGTTTGATATATTACAGGCAATATTATATTACAAATTGTTTTTTGAAACACCTGAGCCATTTACATATCAATGAAGCAGTGAGACTGAATCAAAACAATAAAAGACTGAAAAGGCTAAAATATTCTAGAGAGTTGGGGGAACTGTAGAGTTGGTGATAATTCTCTGTGGTTCTGTAACTATCTGTAGTCCTTTTTATATTTCACAGTCATTTTTGCCTAAATATAGAGAACATTGTTTAGTATAGCTCTAAACCCTGTGGTAAGCTTGATACCTTCCAGCTTGTACCCTCCCACTTACTCAGTGCATTCTGGGATAGGCATCCCAATCACTGTGTTGGATAATTTGATATAGAAATTGCAAATGTAATGGAAAAAAAATTAAAATTCTTATGAGAATCTCATTATCTTTTAGTACATTTCAAATAAAATAATGCAATGGAAGGTAAATGGGAGTGACCAAGCTTGATGTGGCTTAATTTGGATAATCACTTAAACATAAATTACAATGAGTTAAACTGTTTTTGAATTAAGAAATTGTGTCTTTTAAAAATACTGGATGAAAACTGGATTTAGATATGCATTCACATACAGACTTTCATGCACACCCTTCCATCCCCCCACCAGAGCCCTGACTGACCTGGCAGCAAGCGAACCCTCCAGTATATGCGCAGGCACTGCTCCTCCTTACGAAAGCCACGCTTGCACTTACAGGCCAACAGAGCAGGGTGTTTGGCCAGCAGAGCATCCTGTCTTTCCAGGCACTCAGCTGCTGCCTGCTCGCCTAGGGGGGACACCGCTGCATCAGCCGCACACAGTTCCAAGCCCCTGTATAATGCCTCACACCGGGGATGTGCAGAGCACACCCGATGAGCTTCAACACAGTCAGTGGAGGAGGGAGGGAAGGGGAGGATAGGTGCTGATGATGGCAACACATCTAAGAGAGGACAAAAGAGAGAAAGGGCAATAAATCAAAAGAGTAAGGTAAAATCAAAGCACAGAGAGGAAAAGACAGAGGTGTAAAGGTCAGAAATGTATCATTACTGTAATATGAACTCTTAGCACACTGGCTGTAGTGAATATACTGTAGCAAGCAGGGGTCAAAGCAGAAAGCATCATGCTATACCGATCAGCTAAGAAATTAAAAACAGTTACCAGCATTTTTGGGGTTCATTTTTTTGCCCAAGGACACTTCGACATGCGGACTGGAGGAAACGTGGATCACCACCCTTCGGGCTGGTGGGTGACCACTCTACCACCTGAGCGGCTGTGGCTCAGGTGGTAGAAATGAGAGAACTACCTCAAGAAGGAGAAGCCAGAAATGCAATGGTACCGAGCCAACCAATCACAGTTCTTGCAGTCTACGTCTTCGCAATACAGTTACCCTTTTTGGGAGGTGTGCGTCAGGCTACAGCGTGGGCTGCATGGCTACGCCATGGCATACATCTGGTGCATGGCTCTACTGACAAAGAAGGGGTACACTGCATTATAGAGTGTGTCCAAGTTTATTCCAAACCTCAGTGAAGAACAAGCACCCCTGCAGCAGCTTCTCAAAGGCAAGATAGAGTTTGCATGGAAACCATTTCAAGCTTAAGGACTTGTGCTCACATCAATCAGTATTGAAGTACTATGACCTGGCAGTGCCTGAAGAGATTTTTTTGTGATGCTAGCATTAAAGGACTGGGCATATGCTCCTGCAGAAAAATCATCCTGTTGCTTTTCAAATGACGTCCCTGACTGAAAAAAGCTATGCAGAAATAGAGAGAGGAATAATCTCCATACAGTCTATAATGACCACAAATCATTAGAGGATAATTTTGAAAAAATCACTTCCTTCAACCCCGATACACATACAGAGAATTGCCTGCTTTTTGAGTTTGAGTTAGTGGAATACTACTCAAATTTCAATGAAATAGCTGAGCTTTAAGATCAGCATATTCTCACTGAAAGCTTAGCTTCACAGACAATGGTATACGAACATATAATATGCTGCAGAAGAATTCAGAGACTTATCGCAGAGTTATGGCATACAATACCACACATGGTAAACAATATACTTTTATAGTGCTTTTCTAGTATTTTTGACCACTCAAAGCACTTTTACACTACTGTCACATTCACACACATATTCAAACACATAATGACACTTTGACATGCAGACTGGAGAAGCCAGAATCAAACCACCACCTTTCCAGTTGGTGGGCGACCGCTCTACCAACTGAGCCACAGCCACCTGCAGCATCACCTCACAATCCTCTATCCAATGGAGTTAAAAGACTTTGGAACAAAGCTCCAGACAAACATCTAGTGAATACAGAACCACTCCACTTGAGTCAGTAGGTTTGTCCCCTGAACAACTGCTGATGGATAGGAGACTGAGAAAGATACTGCCTAAAGCGCAACAACTGCTCCTTCCAAAGGCTATAACTCTAACATTTAGGTATCTGTTGGATAGGTCTCAAGTATCCCAAATGTTCTACTGTGATAAGAACATGGCAACTAAACATATCCTTGCACTAACCTTGGAGAAAAGTCAGTATAGAACCATATGCCAGCAATACAAGATGGTTCCCTGCATTTGTTATTCTGAAACACAACGCACCCTAGTCCTACAATGGGGACTGTGGCAGCAAAGAGCTTTGATGCAACAGCCAGCATCTCACCAAGAGCACAGCAGTTGCAAATCATTATTAGCACTTCTTAAGTAATGAGCTCTGGACTGAGTCAGATGATACTTCACTGGGTCAGGAGATGTGTTAGCTTCATCTGAAGAACCCCTGGACTCTTGCCAAGTATGGCTTTCTATACCATATACCACAAAATGAGGCAGGGAGATGAAGCACTGTGAAAGCCTGAAGTGGTGAGTGTTTGTACTAGTATAAAATGATAAAGTTGGTCAGCCTCTGAGATGGTTAGAATAATAAGTAAGTTTTTTGCACTCTCAATGGACTTTTAAGATACTACCTGATATTAGCTTTGTAATTTCATACAATAGCATTACTGGTCAGTGATTATGTTGTTTATCTGAAGAAGGGGAGACAGAGAAAAAGTAGCATGACAATCAGTTTACATCACCTTGCCCTGCTATGTTTTACAGCTTTCTCTATTTTGGACTCTCTGACGCTAACTGCTATGTTTCAACAGCATAAATTTACCTCGCCCCTGCCACTGAATCCACTAATATTAATTGAGCTCATTTAAGGTTTGCTTTTGCAGTGGCCTCTGTGATCACATATGACAATGACAGGATAATGGTAAATGCTAAAATGTAGCTCAAATGTGTGTGAAACCTAGTATGTGAAACTTGAAAAAATACGCACTCATATTGTCCTGAGGCTTTATAAATTAACTTTATAAATATACAGAGATGGGAATAAAAAGGAGAGAGGCCAGTTGGAAATAACCAAAAGAAGTGGAGTCAGACAAACACCTAAATAGTCAGCTCGCTAGTTAATGTTTGTACAGTCTGCAGTTTGGAGTCAATAAACAATCCAGCAGTTAAATTCATACAATAAACGCATTTGCTTTGTTTTTGGTCTAAACAAAGCTTAACAATAGCAAAAGGAGAGAAGATTCATTACATTATCAACCTGACTCAGTAATGTCATTTGGCAATATCTACAGTATCTTAAGTTCTTTCTTAAACATTAGACACCATGAGTCATGGGTTATACCAAACCAAGCGAGGCTGTAGCTCCAAAAAACACAGAGTGTAGTAAACTGAGTGAGGGTGTGCATTATTTCTTACAAATGTAAACATCATTTAAACACACTTAAGAAATTTGTATACCAAACCACTGCAAGAGCATTTTGAATTGTTTGAGATAGTATCAGGAACAGTTTTCATCTCTGATCTCCAGTATGCTGCAAATTGTATTAAATTAGAGGTTAGAGGTATAGCAGGATATTATAATATCAATTTCATATATTATGTGTAAAGTACTATTACTCGAGAAATGTGCCAACAGAAAAAGATAGAGGTCAATATGACAACTAGATTCCCTCAGTAAACTTCCCTGAGTGTGTGCGTGTGTGTAAGAGAGAGAGCTTACACAAAATGACTCTTTATATCATTCTATTTTATTTGCACTGGAAATGTACAGTATCCTCTGACAAAAGTACCTTAATCCAGATTACATAAAGTAATTACAAAACACAACCTGAGTGTCATAGTTAGACCAAATTTCAATTTAATTTCATTGGAGGATTTAATATTGGAGAGTGTTGTGTCTACAATACAGTTTGCTTGTTGAAGCATTAATTTGAGGCTAAATTTCTAATAACCTATGTGTATTATTTTAAAACATACCATTATTTAATTTGGGTTAGACCATTGTTTATGTGACTACACAATGCAACTGATATTTACTGTGTATGCAGCCTGGCAGAGTGCATTAACTATAACACAAGCTGTATATTGTGACAGTGCGCTATTTGGTAAGGTGATTAGATTATAAATCAGCATTTTCTTTTTGTGGTGACTTAGAAAATGTGACAACATGTTAATTTGGTTTAGCATGTGTTTTTAAAAATGTTTATCCTAATTTGAATCAGTTATTGCAATGCAGATCAAACCCCTAAAAAAGACAAAACTTTTCTTTGCTTCAGTTATGTCTGAGGTACAACAAGAAATACATCTTTGGATCAATATACAGTGTGCACCAGATAATTTAAAGTGCATATGAATAACACAAAGAAAATTAGGTACAATTCCCTGAATCAGTTTAGAGACTGGATATATTTTATCATGTGGCTGAGAAACAAACTACTTCTCTCAGCAACTGTTAATCACTGGGTTTAAAAAAAATGTCACCATCTAATTACTGAAGAATGATGAAGTTGGTAGGTTCTACACAAGATATTTATGCGAGTGTTCTGATGGTATAAATAGTTTTTCAAGTACGAACACATGGTTGTTTAGTGCTGGGGGATGGGCAATTTCTACCATGTCACTGTATGACATTTTATATTCGACAAAAGTAGATCATAGGTCCCCTATCATAGCAGTGATCTTTGTTGCTGGTGTCTTTTCTCTGTTAACAATTGTATCTGTGCTAAAACTTCTGTGTCTTCAGTGGTTACTTGTTGTAAGTGTTTCAGTCAAAGCTACATTATGTGAAGTATGCCTACTCTGTGGAAATCAAGTTATTCAAGTTGTTATAACTTATTATTATTTCATCTTAAAAAGAAACATAGATGGTGGCGGCTATATGAGCCTCCTTGGGTCATGATAGTCCTGTAAACTGAGGTTAGGTGAATAGTTACCATCTATATGGACCTGCTGCAGTTTATAGGACCTTTATGACTGACTTTATCTGGGATCCACAAGAGGGACAGACTGAAAAAAGACTGCACACTGATCTGAGCTCTGTTTGTGTTTGTTGAAGCAATATTATCTCTAGCTACAAGATATGTGGCCGAGGAAGTCAAGTGAACAGTTTATGGTTTCTACTTTATTCAATCTGTCAGTGACAGGGAGTGAAACTCCAGCTAACAGCTGACTGCAGATATCAGGCTGATGTCCTGTCAACACAAACAGTGCAGCTGAATTAGTGAACAGTTTTTCAGTTTCTGTCCTGTCTGTGGTCAAAGTGATAATAAAAGTGGCTATCTGTACTTAGGTGAAGCATCTACTAATGACAGTCCATATAGTGGTGTATGAGATAACAATAATTTCTAAAACATGCACAGTAGTGAAACCCTTGTAACTGGTGCAGTTTTTTTTTTGTTTTTTTTTTATTATTTCATACTCAACTGTTTTGCACATGTACTGTAGGCCTTATTATATATAAATATCATGTTTTCATTTACTCATCATTTCTGGACATTGTAAATTGAAATCAAAATGAAAGAGGAGATTGGTGCTAATATCCAGCCAATCACCCTTGTTTCCAGTTTGATGTATCCTGTCAACAGTTTATAAGATATCTCCTTCATAATGGTGGTATCTGGGGATAATGCTTTTAGGGCCACAGGGATTTTTTTTTGCTTGTAGCCACCTTTTCACACTGTACTTCAAGTCAGAAAAAATTATACATCACAAGCCTTTTAGTTTTGGTTCACACTGACATCACAAATATCCAACAGCAGTTATATGGACTAGTAACTTTCACTTCATTCACTGGACAGTTTTGGTGATATCATCAACATCAGCAAGTTAAATGCTGGTCTTAACTAAACCTGATGTGTTACCTCAACTTCTTTGGTGTTACAAAGAAGACAAAGAAAAGATTACAAAAGACTACTATGATTATGAGTTCTGTTAGTTGAGAATGCAACCGGACTTTACACCATAACCCATGAATACAGATGGACAAATAGAGAGAGTGCAAAAGAAGCTTACTTATCACTTATTACTGCACCTTACATTTTAATGTTCTTACATAGATTGCTGAGGAGAATGCATAATTTTACAGGGGTTTGGCTTTTAAATTCATGTTGAAATTACATATTTAAGGTCACAAAATTCTTTGCTTGGTCTGGTTGGTTTGATTGAAAAGAGAGGCCCTGCTTTTTCCACATCAAAGTTAGAGTAAGCTTTCACACCAGCCTAAATGAACTGAACTAAACAAAAAAAACAAACACTATCAGAGTTTAGTTTTTGAACCACTCTTAGGTGTGCACTCAGAAAACAATGTGGATCAGACTTAATGCCAGTGGTTATTGACAAAAACACACAGGTCACTTCCACTCAACTCACTTTCAAATCAGGAATATCCATTTGAACTCTTTCCACCATTCCACCATTCCACTTCTCTGTTTCATTCTTTGTAGCACACTACAATAGATGCTCTTCAGCCAATTTAGTCCTGGCTGGCTGGTTAAGCTTGTTTTTTATTTATTTATTTTATTTACTATAGACAGCATCTGGATTATGTGGATCTTGAAGTTTCTCTTGGAGGAACTACTGTTTTCACATGTGTTGCTGCTTCAATTTGCAATAGGAAAAAGGAAAGGCTCCCCTGATAAAATCCAATAGGTAAAATCATGGGGAAAGTGAAGAGAAGCTGTCTGGGGACAGCAGAAATGTCATATGGGAAGGAGAAATAAGGGAATGGAAAGATAGATGGAAAAAAGGTGAGGTAGGAGTGAGGGAAAGAGCGAGAGAGATAGAGGCAGAGACAGAAAGCAAGCGTACCAATATGAACCTTGATGGGTTGGACACGGGCACAGTATGTGGTACAATCAGCATGCACCTCCAAAAATGATGTTCTTAGAATCACACAAAGATGCACACATACACACAGACCAACACACGCACAAACACACAATCACAAAAAACAATACATAGAGACACACGGGTGCCCTGAGAAAGGCCTTTTATCTATGTATCCTGCTGGGAGGGAGACTGGGAGGCACAGAACCCATCATTATTACCAGAACACAATACTGCACAACCACAGGGGAGGGGGTGGAGGGGACAAAACAATCAGTCTAAGACAAACACACAGACTTCTACACACACATCTCAGTGTCAGAATAAAGTGGCTGAGATAGCATAAACAGCTTAACATTCAGTGCCGGATCAGTAGACAGTATGTAAATTGAATACTGAGTGTGCTGATGAAAGACTAACCACATACATAAAACATTGTTGGTTGAAACAGCCACATCCCAATACTCTGCCACAGTTCACTTTGTCCAAACATCAGACCTACCACTCAGCCTGACCCACTTGATCCCAACAACTTCTTTGACTAGAGGTTGTCCCGTCTCATGCCATCCTCACCTCATCAAACTTCTACAAGCAAACTAAATTCCATTTCTGCTTAACAGGAAACATTGCATTTCCACTTTATACCTGAAGTCCTCTAAGGTTAGCTGCTCCTCGTGGGGTAATGTCATGTTCAAATCACGCACACAGAGTCTGAGCTATTTTTTTTCACACTTATTGCTGAGCCAAGCTGAAAGCAACACATAGTGTATTTATTTTAAGTAACCTGTCATCCAGGTACTACATTGACAATTCCAAATAAAACAATCTGCTGTTTCGCAATTTCAGACAAACAGCAAAAGGTTTTGATTTCACAATAAAGTTACAAATATCTTATCCAGTGTTTTGGGTGAGAGAACTCCATTAGGGGTCACATTCTAGAAAAAAAATTGGCTTACAGCTAACCCAAGTCAACAGATTAACTTGAAATAAGTCCTAAAAAATATGCATCTGGCAGTCCGAATAAAAGCAGAGAATTTTATACTCCATACAGTACCCACTATAAAACCCCATATGCTGCAATTAATAAAAGTCTACTTAACTGATTTAACCTTGCACTGATCTAACATTGTTAGAATCATGATATTCTTTTTTTTTTTCAAGTAGATCCAGAGACATCAAGCTCTTTGTTCCAAAAATCCCTTCACTTTGTCAAAACCTGTCACCCACGAAGAGGAGCAGGCTATAAAGGACTGGTAAGTTTCCATCCTTCTAACTCATCACCCTTAGATTTTTTAATTTTCAAAAATGACCAAGCTGATGCTGACTCAAGTGACATCACCTGAGGACATTTATTAGACATCACACAGCTCCCTCTAGAGACACAAAAGGCTTTATACTACTTTTTTCACACATGCAGTAATCCTCCCCAATTGTGGTAATTTTATTTAGCTTTAATTAATTTCGTCAACCTCATCTTTTCTATTTCTAGTAAATTTTATTCAACTAAAACTCTGGACATTTTTTAGTCATAAAAGGATTAGTAAGAAAAACGGTGTGAACATTTTAGTTAGTTTTAGACCATGGTCAAAACTGAACAACCAAAACATCCAGAAACCAAAGAGGATAAAACAATGAAGTGTGGAAAGATGCAATATTAGCAAAGCCAATATAATCTAACTCTTGCTGTATGAGTGAATAATTACTATGATCTTAACTAGACTGATGAAACAAAACTTGAATATACAGAAAAAAGAAATACCTACACAATCAAAAAGAACAACCCTGGAATAAATGATTTTTGTCAGGACAAGCCAGAAAGTTGCCGATGATGATATTCTGTAATTCTGTAGGCCTTACTGGTAGTGTTATAGTAGACCATGTAAAACTCATATAGCAAGTGCTTAGAATGGCATTTAAAATACCATTTGAATAAATATGTAATTTTTGGAGCCTCTTTGAACACGACACAAGATAAGTACAGCTGCTACTGCCGAACAGATTTATTTAAAGCCCAAAATCCCTCACATTATATGCTGTGCATTTTAATTACCTGTACATATCACAAACAGACTGTATTAAACTGTCATGAATGAATTCAAAATCAACATGACCTTACTATCAAATGCATACGGCAGTTAAATTGTGCATGCTTTAGCATGGATAGCATTTAAAATAAACAAACAAAAAAAAAGATTAGCCAGCTTAGCTGACTATGCCAGTGACTTTCCAGTGAAGCTAAACTCCTTCTGCAAGCAATGTAGCAATGTTCCATCGTTGTGAGATACTAATAAAAAATGTTATTATACTTTAGTGGTTGGCCTAATAGGGCTTTAAAGTAACATAACGTCCAGGAAATTTATAGCAGTGCTTCCCTCATGACAATACTAAAAACTCATTTTTTTCTCTGCTGAATTATATTTAAAGTGGGCCAGAATTTCAACTTGTTTTGCCAACCAAGTCTTGCTATTGATATCAAGTTCTTCTCAGCGTTCAAGTGCACAAAGTAGCTAGGCCCAGGCTGGCAATGTTGGTGGTGCAGTTATGGGTATGCTCCATGGGTGCAGAGTCAGTGGGAAGATGATTCAGGCACATCAGAATAGAAAGTGCAGAAATGTTAGAAGAACATTCAGACTATGTCAACGTTTGAAAAAGCAGTCTATGTAATTTCATCTCCTCTATTTTCATTAACGGAAGTATTTACTTTGTTAAAGACTTTATTTTCAAACTCATTTTGTTTATAAACAATATTGTATGGATATTATTTGCTGTATTTTTTAATGACATCCATTTTCTCAGTGTAGGTATATTTTGTTACAATTTTTGTTAAGGATTTTAACAGTATTCACCTGGAAACAGATTGGATGTGCATAATCAGTAACATTCCATCTTAATACACCTAAAACAAGTCAGTCATTACTTGTAAGCCATGGTTCAATTTCCATTTGATCGTTAAAGGAATGATGAAAATTCCTGTTCTATAGAAATTTAACAAAAAGGAGCAAACACTGACAACCAAAACCAATACACTGTTTTTTTTCCCATCAATACATCATGTAATACTTAAAGATCTATTTTTTCATACTATGGCAATAATGACAACGGCTTTATTATATGCTACACAGACGAGTGAATCCAGCAAAAGCAGACCATTCTGGCTCTGTGTCAAAGCTCCAGACAACCTATTACCAGATCAGAAACACTTGCTGTCTGCTGGCCTTCACTAAACTTCTTGTTAGCATATAGACAATTGGGTACAAAAGCAGTGCAGTGGCGTGACTTTTTTCACAAGGTGGGGCTACGGCACTATGTAGGTAGCTCTGTGTATTTTGGCCATGAGTATGTAACATACAATATAGCAGAGAGCCATTTCCTTGTGGCTAGCAGTTTCTAAAAGTTTAGCCCCTTAGCAACTGCTTCACTTTACAATTATCACCACAGTACCACAATAATACGTGTATACTTTGGCTGCTTTCAGGATACCGTATTAATAATAACTATAATAACTACACCTGCAGGCAGATATTAATGGGGTCCACGCACCCATGCAATCCGTACACGGCGGCCCACTGAGGCAATGCAAGTTGGACCCACAGGCCCATGGGGTCAATGCAGATCTCAGGTCGAGAGCAGCACGGACACTGGAAAACATTTTACCAAAGCAATTATGCTTCTGTGCATTATTACAGAAAGGATGATCATATTAGCCTGTTATAAATCCTGGACTTGGGATAGAGTGAACCTGTTGCAACTTAGGTTCTGGAGTAAATGAAGCAACAATCATGAGTGTCCATAGATCTACATTTTAAAATTTATGCAGATTGGATTTCAAGCCGAGTTTGAAAATGTTTGAATATTTTTCTACTTTCTGTAAAAGTACAACCTAGTGGCCAAAGTGCACCAAATTTTGCAGAGTGTGGCACGGATAACGACTGGACCAAGTTTTGTGTTAGTCAGACAGTATTTTTTCACATTTTTATGGAAACTATTTCAATTACATTAAATAGTTGATATGTGCAAATTTGACTGCAGATTGCACTTACAGCCTAAGAGTGTTTTTTAAAAATCAATTTTAGCGTATATTATATTTTTGCAACAGAAGTGCCACCTAGTGGCTTATTGGCAATAAATTTTGCAGAGACTCTTGGATGATGGGGAAATAATGAGTCAAGTTTCATGTTTTGGAAGTGACATTTGCCAAGTTATGCAACACTTACTGCTGTTGCTACAATGTACAGGAAGTTATTCCTTTATAACTTTGACATTTTTTGGATTATCAAAATAGTTTTAAGAACTTTTTATCATGGCAGTCCAAAGATTCTATGTGCAAAATTTCAAAAAGATAGAGAAGAAGATGAGAAGTTTAAAAACTGTATTTTTTGCATGTTTTGCAATTCTTGAGGAACCACTTAATACACATAAAACACAAAAATAACCAAAAATATTGTTATTTTTATATTTTTATATATACAAGTTTCCAGAAAAACTGCATTATCTCTGTTGTGCTGATTATATATAATCCACAAAGGTCTTGGGCTGGATAGGCACCGTGTTTGTTAAGGGCCAATAAAACAGAAACATCAAATAAGCAATATTTTATATATATATATATATATATATATATATATATATATATATATATATATATATATATATATATATATATATATATATATATATAAACAAATGGAGCGAACCACACAAATCCCATTGAGTAAGATCCATAATTTGCATTTTTTTTATAAGTGATTTGTGGTGTGAAAAATGCCAACTAGAGTCAGAACCAACTTTCTTGTTGTTATATTCTGACTTTTTGGCTAGAGTTCTTTGTGACAGGACTTGCTTAGTGAACCTAAGTAGCCCCATTGAAATGAAAAAGGTGGCCAGTTTTTCTGAAGCCTTATTGTTATAGTTGGGCCCCTTTTGGAGACTTTCAAGTGTTCCCACAGGAAATTCTAGAAACCGTGTGTGTTGCCAAGCCAGGGCCATGCTGACCAAAATGGGGCCAAGCATGGAAGTGAAAATGGTGAGCTAAACCTAACTTTGGCATTAAACCTTTTTCTTTCCAGACTCCGAAATATTTAGTTTGGAAGAAAGCTCTTTACTTATTTATCTTCATCAGAAAAGAACATTAAGTACATGCTGATTAATACATGCACATGCCTCAGTTTTGGTAGAATTTAAAGAACCTGTTTGTTATAAGTAGACAACAGGATTAAAGATTAAAACTTTTGTTGCCACACTGTCTATCCCACTGATGGATGATGAACATCCACTATGCCATCTGCTACACATCTGGAGTCTGGAGTGCTTTGAGGAAGACAATCATTCTAATTGAACACATTTGTTTAACATTCTCTCAATTCAGCAACCACTGATCACCAAACAGTCCAGGTTTTGAATGGAATGTGAAGCTTCATTATTCTGACTCACACCCAAAAGAAATAAATGTTGGAGGATCAGTTGTTGAATTGTTGACTATAGAATACTAATAAAGATGATATAGCCATCTAGGTTTACAGGAGGTGTTATATCCATCCTTTAATCAAGGTCTGTGTAGGACTAGATCCACATGAATAGTGAGAACACATAACTCTTATATCTTTCTTTAATGTTGTTGTGCAACCAAGTGACATATTGTTAAAGGGACTCTGTGTAGGTTTGGAAATTTTGTGATTTAGGTTCCAATCAGTGATGTTATCAAAAAATACCCTGTGGTAGACAGCAAAGCATGCCTGTCCCCCTCTGCCTCTCCACGTGGACCCAACCCAGGGACATTGACATGAATTGACTGAAATTAACACACAAACTGCTCTAATATCATAATTTACTTACTGTTTCTTCAAATGTCACATTGTATTGAGGGGTTAAGCGCCAGACAGCTCTTGGCTTGGGGCCTGACAACCTCACCTTAGGCTCGAGAAATTCACAGCTACCAGCCAAAGAAAAAAGTCTGGCACATAACCCCCTATAAAACCACATATTCTGTGAACAAGATATATTACATGACAGATTGGTCGAAGCTTACTGAACAAAAATAGTGTTCATGTAAGCGCCACAAAAAAAAATCAGCATTGTTCTCTGAACTGATTTGAACTCAAAGCAAATTTTACAGACAGCATAGTTGCATATAAAGTCAACGGAAAGATGAAAGTTGACCCAAAGTCACTCTAGGCAGCATGAACTGAAGTGTGAGCTAAAAAAGGTTTCAGCCCATGCTTATACCAAAACTTTTTAAACTTTTAGAGATAAGAGGAAACAGGAGAGAAATTGGAGGAAAGTAATGGAAAGAACTGGCATTCTTGTTGAGTTCTGAGATCAGTCAGAGATTGAGCTGCACACAAAAACAGCACAGTCTCTCAACACACACACTAACACACACACACACACGTGCGCGCACACACACACACACACACACACACACACACACACACACACAGGCTGGTGTGTTGCTAGCCAGGTACAGCTTACATTTGCACAAGTGGTACATAGGCAAAAACAGAATGGACAAGGTGTAGAAAAATAACAATCTGTGAAACTGGAACTTTTGGGTTTCATTCCAGAAGTAAGAAATCCTCATTGAAAATCTTCTTTCAAAATGCCATTGACATAACTACATTAATAAATAAAATTTCAACCTTAGAACAGAGCCTGTCAAGTTGATTGTTTCATATATTTTGATAACGACCACATTTTTTTTGTAATGAAGGTCTAATATCACTGTTTATTCAATATTTATGTTTTTAGCTGCATTTATTGAACGCTGTTGCCATCAGCACCAGATGTTCACAAGATAAATGACACCACTTGACCCAAGAGCTAAAGAGTATGATGAGGCTTATTGAGATATGTCTATAATAAATGTTGTCTTTGTTAAAATCACCAAGGTTTCAAATTCGATAACATGAACTGCTGCTGTTCATGTTCATTTCTTCAAAAAGACAAATGAAAGAACTGTTAAATAAGACTGTTCTGACTTTGTACACAATAGAAATTTTTTTCTAAAAAAATTAGGAAAATTTTGAGTTAATTCCAAGGCTTAATAACTCAAATTCATTAATACACAGAGATAACAAAAAGTAGTGCTTTCCTAAGGAAATATCAGAAATCACTGAAGTTTCTGTTAAGTTGGAGTTGAGCAGACTGAGGCTGAGATACGTTCCACAAAGAGACACACTCTGCACCTGACCACGGTGAATGCATCTGTTGCTAGCTAGCTACAGCCAACCCCTTTATAACCAGTTTACTGGGTATTTGGGAATGAACAGCCTGGAAGGAGTGGGCAGTGCAAACTAAGGTGATAACCATCCACACAAGTAGAAAATTGCTGTATATATGTAAACTAATCCCAGGCTGCATGACCCAAAGTAATGACTGTATGAAAAAGGAAAGATACTGGAGGAAATTAACAGAGAAACATGGAGATTCCAGTCTGTTTTGAGATCATTCAGAGGCCAAAGGCCATTTATTATTCTGCATTGGACCTACACCATACCTAGAGTGTAGCCTTGTTCCCTTCACTGTAGCCTATGGCGTAGTCCGATGCACACCTTCTAAAAAATGTAACTACCCATTGCAGCGACGTAAACCACAAGAACTGTGACTGGTCAGCCCAGTACCATCGCATTTCTGGCTTCTCCTTCTTTGCCACCAGGGATGTACAATCCATCTCCTCTGACATCTTTTTTTGTTTCTGCATTGCTGTAATTTTGCTGTAAGTTTCTGCATTGCTGTGAAAAGTAACTGCTGCTCAACATCGACTAGCTTCAACTTCATCAAGATCTGTTCAGTTTCAGTCACCATTTTTTTGAAGTTCAGCAACAAATTTGTGGAAAAAAGTGGCAAAGAAACTCATCACAGTGGTATATAAACCCCACCACTAACTAGCGATTTGGCGGTGGAATTGAAGAGCGACACAGACACCAATATAGAAGTATAATTCTGTATAATTAATTTCTGTAAAGCTTCTTCAAACATATTCAGGGACAGAAAGTCCAGTAGCCTCTGACCCAATACAGCAATTTATGGGTATAGTATTCAACAACTGTCACTTTGCTATTTGAAATTTGACTGCCAAGTGAACTTGGAAAAAATGAATAATTGATCAGTAGAGATTATGTCCAACTTCAAATGCCAAAGTATAAGCACGAAAGGCCATGACTCCTACTTCAGCAAAGGCCATTTACTTGTCAGTCTAGTAAATGGTGTGACTGAGTTAACTCCAGGCCCATTTAAAATCTTTTCCTGGAGCATCAGAAAGCAAGCAAAATATTGTCCCCAAGGTCAGAAAAATGAACTTTTCTCATCAACAAATTACCAACTGGCCCAACTATAAGACAACATTTTTTTCTTGAAATAGTTTTGGAAAAAGTTCTTTTTGAATGGAAAAAACAAAAACAAAAATTTTGGAAGCAAGACCATGGGGAGCAGTTTGAAGAAAATCAGCGATATCAGCTGAACTTTGGTTCCCCTCTCTGCCACTTTATGCCTGAAACCAAGCACCCCTTCTGCTCCTAAATAAACCATAATAATCTGTACAAAACTGAGTGCCACCTGCAAATTTCTAATCACATTTCACAGCCACTCAGAGAGTCTGTATCATTAAGCCTCTACATTTTTGTTTCCCTTGCTTCGTTGTTCATGAAAACTGAGATAATAGGGGAGCTGTAATTAGTGTAATTATGATCCAAGAGCAAAACAGTGGATAATGTCTGAGTTTTTGCAAAGGTCTCAGACAATGCCTCCCACTTTTCTTTACAGTTTGCAAAGGAACTCCTACCTTGTCATTGCGTATCAAAGGAGCAGCTACTCCCAGTCCCTGTATTTTGGCAAAGTGAGACTTGTCACGCAGTGTTTTAATTATTTTTTGTTTTTGATTGCTGGAAAAGGGGGCATCAGTTGAGGCATGCAGGATATCTGTTGGAGGAGTGTGATGTTAGGCTTTATGACATACAGTAACACTCAATTTATACAAACTGTACAAACAAAACCTCCACCACTGCTCAAAGATTCAAGAGGCAGCAGCAGTGCAACATGAAAATACTGAAATGCCTTCTGACACAATGGTGGGAAAATCCTTTAATGGATTGTCATGGAAACACACCAATCAGGAACATCTGTGTCATGTGACCATATGGTGGCAACATTCCAAAGGCAGGTATCTGACCATCATATCCACTTTGTGCGATATTTAGCCACGTGTGCAAAGGTGGGAAATTATATAGAGTCATCATTTTCTTGTGGATAGGCTGAGGGAGGCAGGCTTTTCACCCTGGCCATATATGGCTATAATAATATTGCAGCAGCTATAAACTCTTTTCCCACACATGATCAAACAATACATGATAGAAATACTTTTTTCAGACATATTGAACCATTTAACATGCTAAAACCTCAGGCCACTGGGTCGACCCAATTTAGGTTTTCTGTATTTGTTCCCATGAGTGATGCATAAGACCCCTCTATTTCAAAGGGTTTTGTGCCTTGTACTTCTACAGTTACACAAGAAGTAGAGAATATCAAAACACTTTTGATTTAGTGTTTATCCTAACATATTTTCGATTTGAAGTACTAAAATGTCTGGCAGAGGTCCTCCTGCCAAGAGGGAGGGAGTTCTGTCGGAAAGACTAACTGGGGATTGGGGTTCATAGACAGTTCTGAAGCCAGTCAATGACACATCTGTCATCATGATAGCAGATGGGCCTTAGGTCAGGCCATGGCTGACCTGGGATCAGTCCAGGCTATGACCAAAGAGAGCAGTGGTACCTTCAGGGACCACTGACTCCTGTCTGACATTGAGTTTGGGTAAGGACACACCAATACATTGAAACACACAGCACTCAGTTTAATACTTATTCACACACTGGACACACACACATGCCAAGGAAGCAGAAGCCAAAACACCATCTGCTCCCCGTGTTTGAGTTCCAAATCCCAGTTATCAACAAAACGCACAGAAGACCCCCAAATTTCTCCCTTGAATACACCATTCCCTCTGAGAAGAACTGTATGACACACACACATCCTCACATGTGCACACATTACACACGTCAACCCAGACCAGGTAGATTGAGGCCAAGTTGCTCATTTTTCTTTAAATGTGATAGAAGAAGGAAGACGGATTTCATTACTTCTTTCACCAAGTTCATCCGCCTCATACACTTTAATCCCCTCCATCTCTCTCCCTCACTCTGTCTTTCTCTTTCCTTCTATCTCCCCTGACCCCTGATGATCACTTCTTCTATTCCAAGAATTTTTTACGCATATCTTCAAAGCGGGTTTATGATGTTCATATTTCATATCTCATTGCTCTTCATAGACGTCATTGTCTGTCACTGGAGGTCAATACATATAATTTCTCTCTCTGTCTCTCTTTCTTTCTCTCTCTCTCTCTGCCTACTGGAAAAACTCCTGTAGTTCAAAGCACACACCCCTACAGTGCTGTGAAATCATCAGTTCAATAGGTGTGTTACCATGATAAGACCCTTGACTTTGAAACAGGTGACATCTGTGTTCTTGTTTATGTGCTGGTTTGTGTATGTTTGTGTATGTTTGTGTATGTGTGTGTATGTTTATGTGCTATGTTGACGTGGTGTGTTTAGATAAAATAATGTCTAAAATTAGACTAGGATATCACTTGTATATGTATCAGTATATCAGTTTGCCAAAATTTTCCTTTTAATCAAATTAATTTAATTCCAGTGAGATTGCTATGAGGGGTTTATTTTACCTCTAAAATACACTGAGAAGCCATAACATTAAATCTGGTAACTGATATGGATGTTTGGGCTGATCGGTATAAGCTATTATCAAATTAACTTCTGGGGGAAAAAAATTATCTCTAGGTCTTACTTAAATTGTAAATGGACTTTTCTAGTCTTTTCAACCACTCAAAGCATTTTTACACAACTGTCACATTCACCCATTGACACACACAAATCTACACATATTCACACACTGGGGGCAAAGTTGGGTGGCCAAGGACACTCCGACATGCAGACTGGAGGAGCCAGGGACTGCACCACCACCCTTCCAGTTGGTGAGCAACTGCTCTACCACCTTAGCCACAGCCATCCTTAGTTTTTGTTTAACACACAAAAATTATACTACTTTGTGGCTCTGGGTTTAAACACATTTACAACATTTGATTCAAATGTTGCTACACTCTGATTGGTTTATGGGAATACATGAACCAAAGGAGCCCAGTGAACTTCAGACCAGTTACAAGAAAGCTGACAAAACACCACAAACAAGAATCTCTCGTTTTAAACAACCAGATCTGTTGTAATGCTGTCAGAAAATTGTTTGTTTATGTTGAACCCCATCACTCTGAGTAAGCATCTGAATGATTAAAAAAAAATGTTTTCAAGGGCAAAAAGGGGAAATCGGAAGGGGAAAACTATATGCTAATGTGATCCAAAAAAGAAGGTAAATATTCCTTGTGGGTAAGTTTTCTCCCAATGTATTGGTATCAGGATAGGTCTTCAAAAACCCACTAGTAGTATCTACACAAAATGAGCCCTGTCACACACTCTCCCACCCCTAAAAATACAAACAAACATGTACACCTGCCTGAGCACCGATAAGACGTCAACCACCGCTGCTCCAAATGTGTTTGCACACCGGCGTCGGTTGACTGCATTTCCTCATTGAACAACTTGAACAATTTATTCTGATGTGCTGCTGAATCCAAGGGGGATTTAGATTGAGATTGAAAAAAAGAAAAATCAGACTCAACCCGAAAGCCTTGATAGAGAGAGAGAAGGGGGGAGGCTGGGTGAAACTGACGCAGAGAGATAGGGCTATATGAGCCTGTCACTCAACATTACAGTGTCAATACAAGCTGGACAATGGGGACATGCTGCATTACAGACCATGTTCACATATAGCCATCATGGGGGAATTTCATTAGTCCTTCCACATTACAGATATAATCTATTAATTCTAAACTAGCTGTAAATGAAACCAGGGGGTACTCCTGCAGCCACCAGGGGGCACCTGGAAAGGCTGTGGAGTAGCTCCCATAATTGGAAAGATAAAAAAACAGAAGTGTGTTCCTATTATAATACATGTCTACATACGTATTTAGGAGGAGAGTAATCACGCAAATTTGCTTGAATGGTGTAATGGTGATCTTTAGTACATTTAATGTCACAATACATGTCAGTCTTCCATCGATCTCTGTCAGTTGCAACATCTACCATTGAGAGTGCATGAAATGTGCAAGAAAAAAGCAAAGGATAATGGAAAAGGATAACTGCTAAAGTGAAATGGTAACAATGCATTGCAACCAAAACTACTGGAGAGTAAAAAAACCTGAACAGACCTAAACAACAACAATAACAGGATCTCTGTATCTTGTATGGAATCATATACAGCTAAGACACAGTTGCTATAGTCAAATACCATTGAACAATTCCACATGTAGATGGAGTCCATTTAATAGAGCTCTGGGGGTTTGTCTGACAAAAAATGTTAGGATATAATCTTAATACCACCAGTGCTGACTACTGCAAAACAAAAACTGATTTTTTTTTTTCTAAATAAAAAAACTTTAGGAATGCATATGCCGGGAATGTAGTGTAAGAAAATTAAAGCTTTAAATTATCTGTACACATCAAAATCATTTGGGTAAATTTCAGTGGTAATTAAAGTCCACATTTGAGAGCAAGCAAGAAAAGGTTTGGTACAAAAGTATGAATGAAACTGAAACTGCTTCATCATCCTTTTCAGATTCAGTGTTCTAAGTAATGTCAGGTGACTTTCCGGTGCACTTTGTCAGCTTTTGTTATTTTTGTCATTACAAGAGCTAACAATCTGAAAAATCAACGAGGAAAGAGACCAATAATACTTATTGGTTTTATCGGGATCAATCAGCAGAACTGGAATATAATAATCATGGTTATGTTTTCAGTTGTGTATAATCACCCGAAACTAAGAGTAATGTTTTCATTACCTTCAAATAAGCCCTGCAGATTTTGAAAGGAATAGGTCTTCTTTCCCAGAGCCTGTCATGCTATATTATCATGTTTCTACAGTAGCCCAGAACGAGCAAACCAAACACTGGCTCTAGAAGTGGACTTTTGTGTTTTTACATTACCCGAAGCCCACCATAGGTTCTCCTACATCCTTCTAAAGGGAGGGCTGAGGGGAGGGGTATTCAGTTGGATGCAATATGTCAACTCACCTCTAGATGCCACTAAATCCTACAGTTTATACCTTAAATTTTGATTTATGCCTACAAATCTCTTCCTGTGTATTTGTAACATTTCACATGAGTGTATGATGTGTTGACCAGTCTACTGCTGTTACCTAATCTTCAGGCATTTGCCAGGATTTGCACAAATGTCATTATTGTAGGTGATGAGAAATGTTTTTCAAACTTATGTTCCCTCCACATTAATTGACTTTTATGACTTTCAATAACAAGTAGTAACAAGCAGTTTGTTTCTGTTCACTCCTAACATCACAGGACAATACATCACTCTTTGTTTCTTTGTCTAGCATTTGGTTAACCTACCTCTGGTCACTGACCCTGTCTCTGTACATTACATTGATCTCTAATGTAGTTAATAACAGACTGTATATATCTAAAAAAAACAGACCCTCCAACCTTGACCTGACTCTTCCTTTCTTTGACTCTGAAACTCCCCTTTTGCTCTTTGGATAATACTGCCTTCACACCAGTCTGCAACTCCAAACACATTACAGTGCCATGTTATAGCATAAATGGTTGTTAAAGGTATTACTACAACCCACCATGATGCCATAAAGTAAGTTCATTTCATACAAATTGGTCCACAAAAGGCTGCATGAGTGACGATGCAAGCCCTAAATTCAGTCCTAAAAATACTGGAAAAAGGTTTAATTTTTTTATTAATTTGAGACAATTCAAGAAAAGTGTTGTGTATTTTCAGAATTCATACAATTAAAATTGTTAAAACCATGCCCATTATCAGTGCTATTTGTATATATTTAGAATGGTTAAAATGTAGATATAACATTTACTGAAACGTGAAGGAAAAAAAACTTTGTTATAATATTACTCTAAGCTATTCCCTTAACCATACCGGAGAAAAATCCATCTTCTGGCATTGTAATGAGATGCATAATTGTGTATATGTAGGCACTACTGGCAAAAAAAAATACCTTGATTTTCTCTTAGTCTGTATATAAATTCATACAAACTATGGGTCCTCAAGATCAATTAATTTCATGGCTGTTTGTAGGGGCACTCCTCAAATACATCCCTAATAAAGTGATTCAGCACCTTAATCATGAGAACGGACTGGAGATAAATTTAAGGCTTTGGTCTACGGAGGATCAAAATCTCTCGTATAAGTGCCTGTTTTTTTCCCTAGGAGTTACAACCCCACCCTTTGTCCTAATCTACATGACATATTTAAGCAGATTTTTAAGGAGATGTTAAGGTATATAATTAAGAAATTCTGTCATTCATATGTACTTTTTTCACAACAGTTCTGCTTTGAAAAATGATAGCTTTTTCATCTACAAATGGAGCATAATATGTTATTGAACAAAATCACAATATTGCAAATCTATAAACTGGTTGTAAGCCAAGCTCCCGTTGACCATTAAAAATAAATCCCTCAAATCAAACAATTAAATACACCACCTGTGTCTTACCAAGGGTTTTAATGCCTACTATTCAGCATGGCATAGTCAATTACTGGGTTAGGTCATCATTTTAAAGTTTCAGTTCAGGGCTTAGAGCTGGAAGGGCGTAGCCTAGTGGCGTTTTGGACAAAAAAAAAATAACAAGAGTTATTGCTTGTACTAAGAGCACAGAGCAACAGATAAAAACTGAAATCTTAAGACGTTAATTGCACTTAATAAATCAAATATTCAGTAACAGCCATGTAAAATATCTCTTACTCCACTGAAAAGTTGGGAGGAAAAAAACATCTTTACATCCCTGTGGCGCAAAGACCGGAAAATTGATAAATGTGCCGAAACTGCACCGCGGAGTAATGGAAGTAAATAATAAAGGGGAGAAATATTTCTCGTTACTTAGGTGCAAAATGTGAGGCTACAAATGAAAGTGTGTGACTTTCTTTCTCGCCAACCTAATTTCGACGTAACTTGCGAGTAAAAGACCATCTAAACAAAGATACATTATTTTGTTCAAGTGTTTCACAAAACATTAACATGTCTCTCTTCTTATAGTAATGATTAAATAGCTGAACGTACCTGTGAAGAAAAGAACTAGCACAGTCCCGAGCAGAATCATGTTCATCGTGTTTGTGAAACCGGAGTTAAAACGATATGAGGCACTGGACTTGGTGCGTCCTCGTCTGGTCCAGCAGCACCGCTGTGCGACGCGCAGACAGACTCACGGCCAACAGCTACATTCACCGCGCTGACCCTGTCCGTCCGTCCGCCCGCCTTTTGTTCTCTTCCTGCGACGGTGAAGTCCCCCAAGTTTCAGGTAGCTTGATGAAGGGAGAAGCCTCGGCAGAGTGTGTCGAAGCGAGCAGAGGTAGCCTCTGCGAGTGTGTGACAGCGTGCAATTGCTTGTACCAGAGAAAAGGAGAAATCAGCTACTGGATGGAGGAAATGTCAAGCGTCGCCCGGCTGCGGCTCTGCACGGGGACAGTCATCACGACGCGGCTCCGCTGGTGGAGGGGTCCCGGAACCCTTTCTGCGGGCATGATGATGACACGCAGAGAAGGCAGGGGTTATTAACTGGTAATATCCCTCCTCCTCCTCCTCTTCCCCCTCCTCCTCTTCATTTCATCATCATAGTCACCTTTGGGAACAGTATACAAAGGGTTGAATAGAAGTCCTTCTTTGAGGTCATTTTAACTAAGTACGCTAGGCATATTATGTTACATCTCACCATGATTTTCTAAAAATGAATCTACATACCTGTGACGTCAAAACATATCTGAGGTTATTCCAAGTGGCCTTTAAAACTTACACCTGCTGGCAAAAATGATTAATAAAATCCCTGTTTGGATCATTAATAACTATTGTTTGACTAAAAGTAGCCTATGCCATTATCTCAAAGATTAGATGAATTCTTCTCAGGATTTCACTGCCTCCCCAGCAGACTATTGTAAGAATAGCATTATAGCATAATGCAAGAGTAATATGTTTAATAGTTATAGCAATATCAAATTCCAACTGCAACAAAATCAGGGAAGTCTGTAAGTCTTTGAGAAGATAAGCAATGTAATTGAGAGTACTACAATTTTTATATGCATCTGAAAGAGCCTTAAAAATTGTATGATGAAAAAATTTTAAGTCTAGCAATTTTCTGAGTCAAAGGATCATGTAGCCTATGACACTAACAGCCTTGATGCTATGCTAGGAGTCTTCTGAAAAAACACACACTATGTCCATTTTACTCAATTTTATTCTGATCATTTGATTCACATAAACTGTTTTGCAGTTCTCCTCAGCTCTGTGGAACATTTCTTGCATCTCTCTGCTTTTCAAATTGTTGAATTCATCAAAAAAGGGTAAAAAAGAGAACCTATTGATAAAAAGAGAACTTGTTTAGAAAGGAAAAGTGCAACGTTAACTTCCAGGCTCAGTTCCATAAGTACTTCAATCTTCAAAAATCCCATTGATATTTGTAACTACACTAATAACTCAAAATCCAGCCCTGGAACACAATCTTTTTCAACAATATGCTATGTAGCTTCCTACATTTGTGTGGGTACAATAACCCTTTTTGTTTTGTTTTTTGTTTGTTTTTGTTTTTGATTTTTGTTTTTTTTTTTGAAGAAATTATCTAATTGTTCATTCAATTTTTATGTTTTTTAGGTTCCATTTCCTGTAAGCACTACAAATTCGCAGACTACAGGTAATGACTCAATAGAGGAGATAAGTCCATGGCGGAGTTGAGGGGTAGCAGCTAGCTCAGATTTATCTGTAATAACAGGACAAAGATGACTGAGCATTGTAGAGGTCCCCAAAGGAGCAAAGGAGCAACTTCAGCAGCTGCAGCTTGAGGGGATGAGACATCTTCCCATAATAACATTTCTTCTGCCGTTTGACCTGCAGTTTGTTTCAGGTGAAATGCTAAATAACAAACCACCTATATCATTATCTGGCTATTATGTTAAGTTTTACTTAATATAAGAGCCAGAAATTATAATCATGTTCTCAGTGTACTCTGTTGACCGGGTCTGATTTAGTTTAGTATATTTAACAGATACTTCTATTAATTTTTCTTTGAGTATAAATTCCAAAAGATCTATAAAATATCAATACCCCCCCCCCAAAAAAAAAGTACAAAAAAAACATTTTCTTGTTTGCCTTTCAAATAATACAAGCAATACAGAAAAAAATCCTAACAGAAGAAATGTTTCTATAACACATTTTAAGCTTTTGAATATTTGTATTCAAACTCAAGATCATCCCTAATGTTACTAATAAACACTGGCAAAATAGCTATCATTATTATGCAATGACTTGGATTGAACCTTAACCTAACCAACAAATTTTGCTTTAATAAAATTAATGGATAACCTTTACATAGAACAAATATGAAACCATGTATATTGTCCATAATGTGATGCAATTCATTTTGCCATTACAGCCTTAAAATTACTTGCTTTTATGTTTCATGTCATTTCTGAGTTTGATACATTTTGGCAAAATCTATTGCTCACAGCATGTGCTTTTTGTATTGTGCCTAATACTCTCCAGTGGTTTCAGTACTGGAAGTGTATATGGTGTGTGGATTTGGTGCAGAGCATGCATGGAGCTGTGCAGAGCTGTGTCTGCTTTGGTGTGGGCCATTAGGTGCACTGCTGGATTGGATGATTATATAAATGGAGGGGAGAAGAGCTGCCGGAGACACTTACAGCTGGCTAGCCATACATAGCAGTAACAAAGTGTTACATTGCAAGTACATGTACATTTTCAACACGTAGACAAATGCACATACTCACATACAATCTACCATCAAGTATTTGCTTAAATTCCAACACTTTCAGTTCATGTAATATGTGATAGAGGCAGCTGAGAGGGTACATTTTTTATTGGTGTGCATCTACAAAATGCTAATGTTGTGTCACAGATTAGTCTCACTGATAACCTTAGGAACAAGATAATAAAATTAGAATGTCAGTTAAACTACTGAGGTTTTGTTTTTTTCACAGAATTATAAGCCTGAGATCTGTCTGCTCCATAGACAGCAGAGCAACATGGAGGACATGAGTCAATGATAGGCACTGTACTTGTTCATGTAGTAACAGCTTTTTTAGCCTGACTCGCAAAAGTGTAAATAGTAACCGGGCTGTCCATTTTAATGATGATATGAACATACAAACACATATTCACCCACACACAAAAGTGTTACAACCTTGTCCCATTAAGCAAATTACACCCCCCACACCAAACACACACACACACACACACAAAATTTTTACAACCTTGTCACATTAAACAAATTACACCCTCCACACCAAACACACACACACACACACACACACACACACACACACACACACACACACACACACACATACACACACACACACACACACACACACAAACACAAACACAAACACAAACGCACACTCACACATACACCAGGAGGTCATTTAACCTCATGGCCTGTCGGGCAACAATCTGTTCAGGAAATCATTGGAGAGCCTCCTCTCTCCAGGGAGAGACATATGGTTAACAGCACTCTGACATCACAACAAATAACAACCACTAAGAAATCCAGATAGAGGCTTTGCAGTGGCCTTATAAATCTCTTCATTTGGCTCCACCATTGAGGGCTACAGCCGAATTGAATGTAAGTCTATATACAGCTACCAGGCTCCAAGATGGTGGTGATGGTGTAGGTCATTTTGAGTGATGGTACAGGTTATGCAGTGATGTCATGTTACATAAACCAGTAGCTAACCCCTTCATGTCAGATAATTCCACTACTGTGTTGTATATCACATCATTATTAGCCGTGCTTGTGTCATGGCTCTATGGCTAGCAATGTTGGTCTGTGTGTTGTGTGGTTCACTACTTTGATTCAGACCTCTCAACATGTACTGGAGATTGCAGAGAGATTGAAATTATGTAGTTCTGAGATTCTTGTTTTCCTGATAATGAAGCATACTGACTTTGCTGACTTTTTCTCTAACACCAACAACAGGTCAAAGATATATGTAGAGTAACATGTACATAAATATGTAAGTGATTTACATGTGAATTAAAATGTATAAATATTACTGGGTAAAATAAACAGTTAAAATACCCCAAGGGACAGGCAGGTATAACCAAGAGATACATGGATGGAAACCCATAAATACCTTTAAAAAGATATCTACATAGTAAACAGGCATCCATATACACACACATACAGTGTATATATACAGTGGCATGAGAAAGTTTGAGCACCCCTGGTCTTTCTGTTAGTGTGAATAGGTAAACAACTAAAAGGTGACCTGATTTGCAAAAGGCAAAGAGACACATTTATTTAATATTCAAATCAAGATTACTTTTTATTTCCAGCTTTTACAGTTTCAGAATTTAAAAAAATGGAGTAGTAAGGACCCAAAACAAAAGTGTGGGTGCCCTGCATTTCCAGTACTTAGTGATATACCCCCTTTGGCAAGTATCACAGCTTGTCAACACTTTTTGTAGCCAACTCAGAGTCTTTCAGCTCCTGTTTGGGTGACTTTCCCCGGTTCTTCCGAGCAAAAGAGGGCCTCGAGATTTGACAGTTTCTTGGGCTGTATTTTATGCAATTCTTTTTTGAGGTTTTCAATGAGGTAGTCCATTGCTGATTTTAAGTTTTGTTTAGTATCATCATATTATATATATTATCATCCTCTTTTCATCTTCATCTTTTTTACAGATAATCTGATGTCTGCTTCCAGAATTTGTTGGTATTTAATTGGATCCATTCTTCCCTCTACCGCTGAAATGTTACCCATGAAAATGCTAAAACACAAGCCCAAAGCATGATTGACCCCCCCCCGTACTCGAGAGTTTTTCCTAAAAAAATTTTGCTCATTGGGGTCAAAAAGTTCTATTTTAAATTCATCAATCCATACGACTTGTTGCATCGGGCTTGTTTAAATGTTCCTTTGCAAAATTTCTGACAAGCGATCCAAGCCATTGTTTCTGAACATTTTCTTGGTTCACCAGATCTCAACTTGACCTCTATCGTTCCTGTTAACTGCTAACTCTTAATTACATTACTACCTCCTTTTAGCCCCCCTGCTCTGTAGTCATTAAATATTTTAATTTTCAGAGAGCTAGGTAGCTGCTTAGAGGATCCAGTGGTTGTTGATTGATGAGACATGATTTGAGGAGTTATAGTATTTAATAAGCTTTTAATTTTACATCCCTTGGTCTTTCCTAACAATGAATAAGCCATAACCCTAACAAGCTAACTATCTTTTGTATGGTTCTCCGTTCTTTTTTCACTCTTGTGAGGAATAAAAATAATGCACTAGTCTTGCTTACAATGTTGATTACAATGGACTATTTTTTATCCTCTTGAATGGGTAAAAATGTTTTTCAGCAACTTGTGATCATTTGGGCTCTTTACTGTATCACTTAAGTTTCCCTCATTGAGAAGTTTTGACTGAATTTCTGAGTTTCGTGTGGCATTTCATACCATCATCACCAGCTTCAGACTTTATATGAAAAAACTTCTTTTTTTCTTTTGAACCTTTTTACCTAAACAAACATCAAGAAGAAAAAGAAGAGTAGGCTTTGATTGGGCAAATTGTTGTCAGTCAAATCTGACAAAACTGTGCAAAAGCCTGTATTTCTATGGTAACTACTCAGAACGACTTACAGTACCACTGATTGGACTCAGGCCCGTGTCAGGTCAGCAGGTCAGAAATACTTTCTTTGTGAGTGTGTTGTAGGAAATTTAGTGAATTCGAAAAAGGCAGCTTGTTTAAGTCAGCTTTCTTGGACAGCCATAATAGGTACTCTGTAGCTACTCATTGGTATTTAACACGTTAGCAAGTATCAGAACACAATGGTTATCTAACTAAATAACTACCACTGAGTTAACACAACTACTTAGCTAACAAGCAAACATTATCTGAAAAAACACTCAGATATGGACTACCAGATTTTTAGAAGTTATTACTTCAAATGCTTGTGGATTAGTTTTTTCGGTAAGAAGTCCAATAAAGTGAGATTTGCTTTTAAGTGGTTAAATAGGTGAGAACAAGTAGACACTGATAAAGCCCTAATTTTATTCCAAAAATTGTGAGTTGATCATCTCATTATTCTGACTGTAACATTGAAGAGAAACTTATTTGAATAATTTTACTTTTTGAATGTGTAATGCTACAAAGTTTTAGCTTGAGTAAAGCTCCTTTAACCATTCGTTACCTTTTTCAAATACATACGCACATTAACAATGTGGTAATCTGACTGATTTGTTGGCAAACCATTATGTAAGTTGTATACATTTGTCTCATCACAGGATACAGCCTAATCAGAGAACTGTAGCTTGAACTGCCAGTGGAATGGGAATTCCCATTCCATCTATGATTAAAATCATCCAATTTCTTGATAAGTAAGTAAATGTCAATGGTAGGAGGGCCATTCATTGGATTGAATCAAGGATATGGCAGCTTCTCTCAGTAAGCAAATCCCTGGATTGCTGATGGAGATAATAAGCCTTTTTGGAAAATCTGATATTAAGGTGGAAATTCTCAACATCAATGAGGATCATCAGCTGGGTCGCTGAAAGACAAGTTATGCACCAGTATTCAGTTATTTCATGAGGTATATCTATAAAACATGCCGCCCTCTCAAAACTTCTAAACAAATGGATCCAATAGGTTACATTCCCAATAGGAATCTCCCACTTCTGTTGTGACATTACTACATGGCTTTGTGTTTTCTGCTCGTCAAGCCCTCTGTTTAATGATACTGATCAAATGTATGGTGATTTTGGAGAGTAGGAAATCGATCTAGCTAGTATTTCTATGCTATGCTCGCTAGCAGCTTGACACACTATTGTATGGTATTCTTAGGAAAGGAATGTCAATGAAGGCTACCTTTGACTATATCATCAACTGTCTAACATCAACTTCAAAATCCCTCATATTGACACCCCTTTTCAGCTACATTATTAGTAAAAAAGTTACCATATTCTCATTCATGCTGGGACGAGGGCTTTAATGATGATGACCTTTGGTGTTAGTGGTGTCTTGATGTCTATTTATTTATTTATTTGTTTATACACTGCAGTGAGAAAGTATTCAGATTCACATCACTTCACTTTTATCACAATTTGTAAGGTTTGAGCCTTATGCTAATGAAAGAATTTCCTTGAATTTAAATGTAATATGCCATAATGATAAAGCCTAAACAGAACTTTACAAACTGTTGCAAATTTATTAGAAAGAAAAAAATTAAGTATTTCATTGACATAAGTACTCAGACCTTTGACACTGGACACATAGCTAAGGTGCCTCCCATTTCTCTTGATCATCTTTGAGATGTTTTCTACACCCTGATTGGAGTCCATCTGTAGTAACTTCATTTGATTTGGCATTTGGAAAGACACATACCTGTCTATATAAGATCTAAAAGCTGAGACTGCATATCAGAGCAAAAACCTAGCCATGAGGTCAAAGAAACTGTCTGCAGAGCTCAACAACAGGACTGCATTAAGGCACAGATGTGGGGAAGGCTTCAGAAAAAAAATCTGCTGCAATACAGGTTCCCAAGAGCACAGTGGCCCCCTTAATTCTTAAATGGAAGAAGCTTGGAACAACCAGGAAATTTCCAAGAGGTGGCCATTCAGCCAAACTGAGCGCCTGGGGTAGTGGGGCCTTGGCCATCATTACCATGTTAACAAACTAAAGATGATCAGTCCGTCTTAAAAAGTTACTTGAAGAAGCAGATTACTCTAAGAAACCAGGTTACAAGGGTAATCAGAGACAAGTCATGGCAAGATAAGGCAAGTCATGGCAAGGCAAGTCTATTCATATAGCCCAATTGAAACAAAAAGCAGTTCAAAGTGCTTCACAGAGGCATAGAAAAGATTTTTTTTTTAAAAATAAGACATTAAGAAGACATTTAAAAGACAAAGACAAGGAATTTTAAGGTGTTTAAAAAATATGACATTAAGAAGATATTAAAATAGCTTTTAAAACACGATAAAAACAAATGAAAGCAAAAGCAAACATATAAATACTTGAAGATTAAAAGCACTGTTACATATTCAATTTATTGGAGAGTAACAATAAACAATAAGGTTTCATGTCATGATTTAAATCATGTGACAGTTTTAGCAGACCTCAGGTATTCAGGAAGCCTGTTCCACAGGTGCTGAGCATAGATACTAAAGCTGCTGCATCTTGCTTTGTTTTGATTCTGGGAACACCACTGGTCAACATTATCAAATAAAGTGCCTAATCCACTGCCTTTCCGAAGTACTTGGGCCACAATGATAAAAGAGGAAGTTCTTTGGAGCTGATTCGATAAGGATTGCTGCACTTTTGTTTTCATTTAACCAAGTTTCGGTTAAAAACATAAAAGAGAGGTAGTCACATCTCTGGTAGTCACTATGGTGATGATTTCTGTGGTTATTACTTTTTAACACTTCATCAGTTTAACTGAACTTTGGCATGGCCACTTTAACCACCCCGTTGATTGGCTAGAGCGGTGAAGGTGGTGGGGGGGGGGGTCATTGGAATCCTGTTTGGGACAGAGATGAATGCCTTTGGTGACATTGAGCAAAGGGTCAGGTGAGAAGGGAGAGATACAGGCTATCTGCCTTTTGTGCACTGTCCTTTGTCCCACTGTCCACTGTCCACTGTCCTGCATCACTCTGTTAAATGAAAACCTATTACGTTTTTCACATGCATACTTAAAAGAAAAATTAATAAAAAGCTATTTAGAAACCCAGTTACCCTTTTGCAAGTAAATCTACCTGGGGAAATTAGGGTTCTGTAATCCCCTGCCCCAATTAAAGAAACCAGGCTTCTTATTTACTTGCCATGAGAAATCATCTTACAGGAGAAATATGCCAGTGATCTAGTTTCTTCAGTGGATGTAGAAGCATTAAGTGGTAAACATTACCTGCTAAATGTCAGGGTGGTCACACTTGCATTTGCGAGCATGTAAGCATGATTATATTAGCATTTTAGTTCAAAGCACCACTGTGCATACTGTAAATAAAGCCTCATAGAGCCACTAGCATGACTGTAAACTATCTTGTCTGTGTGCATGGGGGAACTACCCTACTACATGCATACTGTACCTGGTGGGCAGAGGGATCCTTGTGTAGATCCATGAGAGTGTGTAATACCAGATGTTTACCAAATCACACAATTTCACATTAAAATTTTACAACCCAGCGTCTTCCGATCTCTCACACCTAAAGTTCGTATAAATACCCTTTGTCTCCTTCTACCCACCTCTTGTTCTCTCCTCCCCTCTTTGCTCATTCCTCTCTAACTCTGTCTCCTTTGTTTCCCCTCCTCTAAACATGTATTCCTCCAGATTGCCCTTAGCCTCCCCCATCTTTCTCTTGTTACCATTTTAGAGGCTTGTTAATTCAACTTGAATTGCCAAATGACAATCTAAAACCACTGAGTTGCTACCTTGCTGCCCTCATAGAAATGCAGACTCTAAACAAACAGGATATGAGCTGACACATTCACATAGTCCATCCCCACCTGCTCACCATAAATCCTCATATAGGATTTAGACACTTAAAATCACACAGGCTGAGTGACACAAACAAAGTGATTATTTTACCTTTGAATTCAGTGTGAAGACATAGTGAGCAGGGTCAAATAATCTACTGTTTGGAGCTGTAAGAGAGGCTACAGTAACTAAAATAACCACTCTTTAAAACTATTGTGAGCTAAAAGGAACTTGAGGTAAATTAGGTACAACAGCAGAACACCATGATGGGTTCCACTCCTGTCAGCCAAGAACAGCAATCTGAGGCTGCAAAGGGCACAGGCTCACTAAAACTGGACAGTTGATGACTTGAACAACATAGCTTGGTCAGATGGTGGAATCAGAATTTGGCATCAGCAGCATGAATCCATGGACCCAACCTGCCTCATGTCAACAGTCCAGGCTGGTTGTGGTCATGTAATGATGCGGGGGATGCTTTCTTGACACACTTTGGGCCCTGCAATACCAGTTATTCATCATTTTAATGCCACAGCGAGTCTGAGAATTGTTGCTGACCATGTTCATCCTTTATTGCCCAAATTTACCATCATCTAATGGCTACTCTCAGCATGCACCATTTCACAAAGCAAAAGTTGTCTCAAACTGGTTTCCTGAACATAACAAGTTCAGTGTACTTCAATGGCTTCCTCAGTCACCAGATCTGAATCAAGTAGAACACCTTCTGGATGAGGTAGAACGGGAGACAAATCTGCAGCTGACAAATCCGTAGAAAGGATGTGATGCAATCATGTCATCATGGAAAAGAAGCTCAAGAGAATGTTTCCAACATCTTGTGGAATCTGTACCATGAAGGACTAAGGCTGTTTGGGAGCAAAGGGAGGCCCTACACAATATTAATATAGTGTAGAGTAAACAAATAAAAGTTCTGTTTACAGTCAATGCTTCTCACCAAAACATATTGTGTGTATTGGTGCGGTCTAACAATAACATCAAGTGTGTTTCGATCCTTTTAAAATATTTGCAAAGATGATTTTTGAAGAGTCCATATTTACTAACCTGCAGTACTCTCCTCCCAGCCTTTCGTGGTGCATTGCTATATATATATTAGTGCTTTACCACCACCCGTGGATGAGAGGAACAGTGATACAATTAGTAGGACTGTGCTGTGTAATCATCTCCCACGTGTGCTAAATAAATAACAGGGATCTTCTCATAGAAAAAAATCTCCATAAGACAACTTTAGGTCAAAAATTCCACAGAGAACCTCAAGTTCTCACCACAAAATGTGTGCAACACTATATTCCAAAAACAAAAAAAATCTAGAAAAAAAATGCATCCAGATGAATCATGAAATCCATGTGACATCCCAGCTCCAATACTAAGAGTAGTTCTCCTTTATCAAACATCTGCTATGACTGTGTTTTGCTCTTGGCTCTAGACCTTGGTGAGTGACTGTTCCATGCTACTATCGGAGCCATCACCACGCTGTCTGTCGGTGTGTGTTAGGAGTGTGTCTTTGTGGTAGGGGGGAGGTGCAGCATGAACAAACACTTTTGAGCCAGTGCCTGCAGAGCTAATATTGACCAGCACACTCTGCGATATGTAGCAGGTCAAATTAAGCACAGTAGCTACAGCCACAGCACAAAGAGCCAATGACATGCCTTATCACCTAGATGAATTAGCCTCTGTCTGTCAGACTGATCACCAGCATACCACACAGTGAGAAGGAGTGAGAGGCATGGGGGAGTGAGAGGCAAATACAAGCTTCACATGATGCAGTAGTACAGGTTGCCTATAAGGATCTGGCTTGTGTCATATTTTGAAGGACACTAATTTCCCTTTTTAGGTTTTAATTCTTTTCCACCACATCATGTGCAGATAAAAAGCTTAATAACAGCATCTTTACTGTTTGATCACTGTAAAAGAAAAGTTGGTTTGTCTTTATCACTCCTACAGAAGTTTCAAGGTCTCTCTAAGGGACCTTATGAGTTCATGGGGGCCTACAGAGGGAGCAAGCTGTAGGTTTACCGTAAATAGAAATAAACCAAGCTATGCATCTGTGCTGTGTCTTTGGTTAAATTATAACAAGTGCATGGACAGAGCATGAACATCAGGTAAAGGTAAAGGTAGAGGTAAAGATAACCTTTTGGAAAATTAGTTCTTTATCCCAAGAAACACTATAAAAGATTATTATAAGACTCTTTCCATTGAGATAAGCTATGTTTTTCTCCTGTATTTTAACTTATAATATATTTCACTTTAACCCTATCAATGTCTTGGTGTGTTTGATTGTGTTCAGAGTCCTTTGTAAATAATCTTCCAACAACTTTTTGGAGGTCCCACTGAGATCTTCCAGAAGGACATCATTCCCTGGCCAGGAAATTGAGTGAGAGTCCTCAAAGTCCTCCTCAGAGGGTTTTTTTTCAGAGATGTTCAGTGATCGTATTTTAAAAATATATAATGCTTGTTGTGCCTCACCAACAGACTGTAGACAAAGAAGGCCTACAGGCACACCTGAACCTGGAATCCAGCTAAGGCCACGTGTTGCTAGCTGAGAAAGACAAAGAACTCAGCGGAGCAACCCCCCAACACGTGGTCTCAGTTGAATAACCGACCAAATGGGCAACCCCCCAACACAGGTAGCGTCAGCCAAACAGCGGGGTTCCCCCAAAATCTACAGCTCTCACTGGGTGAAATCTGTCACAGTCAACCCCAAATTGTGACGTCACCCAAAGTTATATCAACGCAGAAACTCCTGAAACTCACACTTCTGGTTTGGACCTTCACTATGACCAGTGAACTCCTCGCTGATAGAAGTGGCTACGATAACCCCATCCAAATTTAGACTCTGTCCCACGTCGTGAACACTCTAATCGTAGTTAGGAGTTTCTGTGTGAGCTATTTAACTTTAGGCCTACGGATTACCCTTGCTGGTCGAGCCGCTCTCCGCTCTTTCTTGTGTGTCGAGTAAACACAGTTCAACCCGGTTTGAAACTACAGACCGACCCTCTTGCCCGGATGCTCGAGGAGGTGAAACCTGGTAGATAACGAGTCCTACCCATTTCATGAAGAAGACGAAGGAACAGACCTCGCTTCTTCCGAGTCAACAAACTAATCCCCCGCAGTGAGCTGGAATCAAGTCACTTCGTTGGAGACTGACCATCTCGTCGAGAAAATACGTTAGCTGCTGAGAGCCATTAACCAATGACTCCTCCCCTGCACAAAGGACGCCAAGGACAAGCCCACCACGCCACTGGACTCGCCAAAGAGTAAGAGGCTCATAGCTCTGGGCAGACATTAGTAATTAGAGTGTATTAAGCGGTTTTGAATGTTTGTGAAAATATTGAGTACTGCTGCTAATTCATTGGTGACCACGCTTGAATGAATTATAACTCATCCGTCTGCAGCGGATAAATTCTGTCCCGCTCTGCACTCAGGATCGAGACCAGTACTTTCTGTGTCGGTTAAAGGTCCGGACTCACGACGCTCATCAGTTGAGGTGAGTAAAGTCTGCGTGATACAGATAAACTGTCCCTCGATCACAATCACCAGAACGTCACTGTCAAACTCGTCTACCTCTTTCTTCTCTTACTAACGCATACATTCCTATTCGAATACCTGAGCACAGGGAAGTTCGAACCTCCCTCACTTAGTTTTTTCCTTTGTTAAGTCATGTGTTACCGACGAGCCGCCATTACCCTCGACAGACTTCCTTCCGACCGACAATCAGGTGACGTGACTGTAATGAGTCACGTCCGCCATCTTGCTCCGCCACCCCTCAGGCATGCACACACATAGACCCTCGTACACGCGCCCAGACACACACACCCAACCACACATATACTCCCACACACACACACACTTCAATACTTGTTTTACGATCTGTAGTTAGTAGTTCAGTGGTGATAGTGCATGATAGGATCTATTATTCGGAAGTGATGTTAATCGGAAGTTGATATTACTGATGATGATAAATTCTATTGTCTTTTAAATGAGAAGTTGCTTTTGTGTTTTCTGTTTATATATTGTGATAACAAGCTGGTTGATGGAGTCAGTGCCGACCTCCACTCCTTCTTTATTCACTCTAGAATTACCAATATTTCCTAAATATTGGCAATCCTGAGCGAACACCTCTTTTGAGACTGCATCCAATATTTGGTTATTGGTCCGGGTTTTCCCGGTGGTGCCCCGTTATTGATGGTATAAATTAAATTTTAATAATTAGCAGTGATTATCTTTGATAATCAGTAATTATCGCTAATAGCCAGATCTTGCTCCTGCACTGCACGACAAATGGTGCCTTATGTGAGGTTGCATCTGAATTTCGGTTATTAGTCTGGGTTTTCCCAGTGGTGCCCCGTAATTATTAATCCTGATTAATCCGATCCATCTAAATCTCGATAATTATTAATGATTAATTTGATAATCATTAACTATTGCCATGTACCAAAATACGTATGAGGCTCTGAAGCAAAACATGCTTAATGCTTAGTGGGGTATAGAAAATTAATTTTCATTTATAGTTTGTGTGAAGATTTTGTTTTTACTTGAACTTAAATTCTAAAGTTGATTGGTTTAGTTTTAAAAACATACAATGTTTGTGACTGAAGATTTATTGTTTGTTGATTCCAAACTTTAAACAGGAAATTCCCTGGGGTGATGGGCCTGAAAAAGAGGAAGAAACATAGAATTATCTGATTTTAAAGTGCAAGAAAAATAGAAGGGGGTGGTGTTCCCCATGTATGAGTCCCTTTTGTTAAGCTGAAAAATCGTGCATAAAATAGGGCGAAAGGGATTCCCACCTAGAGAGACATATCCATTGGTTGCTAGACCAGATTTCCACTGAAATGATTCAGGGCTGGAAATCTGGCATCTACTGCTTGTTGTTTTGACCAGTGCTGGTTGATCCTAGAGAAATTTATGACCTGGTCACTATCTGTGATTGTGTGTGTGTGTTTGTGTGTGCGTGTGAGAGCGAGAGAGAGAGAGAGGCCTCCAGACCCTCCCTTTTTGTCTCTTTGTGTCTTAGCTCTACTCATTTTAAAGTGCTTACATTATTTGAGCATTGTTGAGGGAAAAACAAATCTAATAATTATTTTATACTGTTTTAGATTTACTCCCGTCTAAAAACTAGTTTAGTTTTTGTCATCTTTCCTTTAGATTCTTATTCTTAGTTTTCAGTTTCCTTTTTCCTTTCCTCCTTTTCCTTTTCATTGAAAATGTTTTAGTATAAATAAATTATAATAATAATAGTAACAAATAAGGTCAATATAAGTTTACGTTACAGGATCACTATGGCTGCCAAAATCAGACATCAGTAAATCCTTCAGGGTACAGCTAAAATTATGTATGATAAATACGACGCAACTGCCATACAGTTCTTTTCAAAACGGCATAAAACATTAGGATTTCAACAGTGTGGGAGTTTTCAGGATGCCCTTTGAAGCCTTTGAAAAAAAGATGGCACAGAGATTTGAGGGTAAAATTAAAAAGGCAAATGTATATACTATGTAAGAAAGATACTGCTAAGTGGAAGAAGAAACTTGAAAGCTTGAAATTGTGGGAGAATTAAGTATTTGTGTCTTTGTGTGTGGATGAAGCCCATGATAAATGATACAGATCATTGCATGATTTTAGAGATCCTCTTAGTCCCACGGGGGCTCCAGACAGAGATTGTGAGTATATGATAGTGTCTTTGGGTCTTGGATGCTATTGGTCAAAAGGTCAGTAACACAGGTCAGAATATATCAAGCCCCATAAAACAGTTCTATTCAGTGTTCATAAAGTACAAAAACTGACTGCCCTGTAAAAATATGCCCTCCACAGAAGGGAGATAGAGGTCTCCCTGGTGGGAAACAACATCTACAACAGAACTCAACAGAGAATACACTCCGCCCACAGGTTGAAAGTGGAACTGCAGGAGAAGACAGCAAAGGAGCTACTGCAATGCCCCCTAATGGCCACAAATCTCCAAAATATACTGGATAGTTGGACCACACCTTAAAGATATCTACCCAAACATCTCAAGGGACGACATGGAGCCAATTATCTTTGCAGAGGTGTATGTAACTTAACTCAGTTGGCTTGGGCACATCAAGGGCAGGACCCCTATGCCAGCCGAAGGGGACAGTCCCAATACTGGATCTCATGTCTACAACTGACAGCTAGGAGCAGTGGGTGATGCTTTGGAAAGCTCATTTTTTGCTCCAATGATAAAATGCCTTAAGGTCATCACAAATGTCATGACTCCCTACACAGGTCTCAACTCTTGATACCACAAGAGGAGAATGAAAAAGCTCAAATAAGTGATTCTGAAGATATTGAACTGTACTTTCTATCTCTCCACTTTAAGTCTGAAGAAAGATCCCCCAGTGTTTAGAATCAAAGTTAATGGTACCACCTATCAAATGCTGGCTGATAAAGGGGCCCCTGAGTTGACACTGAGGTTAACAACAGATGTCTCCAAAAACACAGTCTTGTATTGGGGTTTCAGGAATGCTTTTAAAGTGTGAAGTGACTGAAACATGTCAGGATGAATGGAACTGTTCCAAACAGACATCAATCATTTGTCATCATCACAGACTGTCCATTGAATTTGGTAGTTATAGATTTGTTGTGTGATTTGGGCTTGACTATTGTTGTACAGAAAATGGTTTTAAGAAAGTCTGACCCTTCTAATAAATTTCAGCTCTTATGGTATCCCAATCCTCAACAGCTCCCAGATGCATTTATTGTTGGAACGTTGATCATTTTTCTGTGACACAAGATTTGTGTGATTTTGTTGAAGCCCACAGTGGTGCAGTATTTGTGAGACATGGTCCATGCACTTATAAGTGAATGTCTCGTGAAGCATATGAAGTGAGACAGTTTGTGAAAGAAAGGGATAAACAAAAAGATTAAGAACAGTAATGGTATCATGTTGACAAACAATTTTGTTGCTTTGTTTTTTTTATCTAAATGAGGTGCAGAGGAACGTTTTCTGGAAGGCTGGTGTCCCTCATGTTGGTCTTGCTAGATCACAAGCATTTTTCAGATCATGATGTGGAAGTAGCACAAATCATGGATATGTCTTGTTGTGACACTATTGAACAGCTACAGAACAGTCCAATTTTCAGATTTGATCCCTTTTCCACCATCATAATTTTGTTTTGCAGTCTTGAGTATAAAAAATCCATTCAGCATTTGAAGGAGTCCCTTACCAGCTGTGGGCAACTCATAAGAATGATGTTGGTCTGATCAAGGACCACACTTCATTGGTTATGTCCAATAAGCAACAGTCCCCTCTCTGAGACCTGATGCAGAAGAGGACATGACTCTCATCACTGAGCAACTTTTAAAGGATGGAATTGTTCCAGTCCCAACATCACCCTTTAACTGCCCACTTTATCCAGTAAAAAAAGGCTGATGGTGAATTCTGGTGATCTGTTTATGACATGAGTACTGTTAATGAGGCTGTGTTTGCTTGAGCACCAGTTGTACCCAGCCCAGCTACAATTTTATCCTCTGTACCTGGCAATGCAAAATGATTGTGATATATTCGGCCGATAATTTCTTTAGTGTTCCAGTTGATCCAGCATCACAATACTGGTTCATGTTTACCCTGAAAGGTCATAAGTGCTGATTGATATGTCTTGAGCAGGGTTTTGTTTTTGTTTTTGTTTTTTAAAATAGAGAAGCAATTTGAATCAATATGTGGATGATTTTTTTCTTTTTCTCCACAGAAAACTGCATCCTTGTTACACTTTCTTGAAATATTTGGCATAGTAGTGGCACAAAATGTTGTTAGAAAAACCCCAGGTTAAACAACAATTGCATTATTTAGGACATGATGTCTCAGAGAACCAACAGAAAATTAGACAGAATTCAAGACAGTTTTGTCAATACAAACCTAATTGACCAGCAATGATATGTATAGCCACATGTCATCATTCAACCACTGGCTGTCAATGTAATGTCCAGCAGAAAACATTGGCTTTGTAGATAATAGTCCAAAACTTTTTGGGAGGACCTGGTCTGTTCAGGAGAGATGTCATACATCCCACTCTGAATGGAATATCTAGAAATCTGACTGAGTTTATTAGTAGACCTAAACCATGACAACCTGGAGTTGAGACCAGGAGGCAGAGTTTTAGTCTTACACTCTTCTCTGTGCTTCCAATACAGCAGTCAATCACCCAAAGCCCCATAGAGACTGTGTCTGCCCCCATCCAACTAAAATGATTAACTCAAAAATAAACAGAGGAGGAATTGTACTTAAAAAAAAACTAATAAAAAATTAAGACCACAATACAGAAATACAAACCACACCAGTATCAACCTGTCACAAAAACAACTTGCAAACTTCTACCACTGAACTGTTGAAAGCATTATGACATCCTGCATAACAGTATGTTTTGGTAACTGCAATGTTGTTGACCAAAAGGCCCTGTAGCAGATAGTCAAAGCCGCTGAGGACACGATTCGTGCCTAGCTACCTGCCATCAAAGACATTAACCAAAAACGCTACACCCGGCATGGTTGTGACATCAACTGTAATAGACTGTTTGATCCCCTGCCAAGTGGGAAACATTACCAGTGTTTTACACCGCCACTTCATCAGTAATAATGGACTATTATGACCTCATACTACATTATAAAGTAATTCCATCTGCCATTTTATTCAATTTAGTTCAATTCGATTTTAATGAGCATTTTCGAGATATTAATGAGCACAGGGAGAGAGGAGGAGGTGGAGGAGAAGAAGAGGGAAGCTTGGTGCATCATTGGAAGTCCCCTGGCAGTCAAGGCCTATAGCAGCATAACAGGGGGATTCTCCTGGTTAGGGCTGGCTCAAGCTCAGCTTTATCAAAAAGGATGGTTTTAAGCCGATTCTTAAACGTGGAGAAGGTGTCTGCCTCCCAGACCCAAACTGGAAAATGGTTCCACAGCAGAGGAGCCTGATAACTGAAAGCTCAGCCTCCAATTCCACTTGTGGGGACTCTAGGAACCACTATTAGGCCTGAATTCTGGGAGTGAAGTGTTCTACTGGGATAGTAATGAGCTCCATGAGCTCTTTAAGATAGGATGGTGCCTGGCCATTTACAGCTTTGTAGATGAGGAGGAATGTTTTAAAATCATATCCTGGATTTCACAGGGAGCAAATGCAGAGAAGCTAACACAGGAGAAATATGATCCTCTCTTCTAGTTCCTGTCAATATTCTCGATGCTATATTCCGAATCATCTGGAGAGAATTTGGAGTTTGGGGACAGCCTGATAGTAAGGAGTTGCAATAATTGAGCCCAGAAGTAATGAAAGTATGTACTAGTTTTTCTGTGTCATTTTGAAAAAGGAGTGTGGTTCTAGAGGCTAGAGCAATGCCATCTAGAGTAAGTATATCATTAGTTTCTGAGGTGTCGCGAGCCAAGTACAATAACTTCAGTTTTATCTGAATTCAATAGTAGGAATTTCCTGGTCATCCTGATCTTTATATCCCTAAGACATGCTTGAAGTTTAGCTAACTGATTGATAGGTACAATTGGGTATCTTCTGCACAACAATGCAGAAGATATCCAATTACTCCTGATAATATCACTTAAGGGAAGCATATATATGGTGAATAGAACTGGTCCAAGCACAGAACCTTGTGGAATTCTGCAACTAACCTTTGAGTATATTAAGGATTTATCGTTAATTTGCACAAACTGAAATCAATCTGATAAACAGGACTTAAACCATCTCAGAATATTGCCTTTAATACCAGTGAAATATTCAAGTTTCTATAATAGAATGTGATGGTTGATAGTGTCAAATGTGGAACTAAGATCTAACAAAACAAGTACAGAGAGAAGCCCTTTGTCTGATGCAATTAGAAGATGGTAAATTGACTGTGCTTAAATAGCGCTTTTCTAGTCTTTTCACCACTCAAAGCACTTTTACATTACCGTCAAATTAACCCATTCACAAACACATTCAAGTGGCACTTTTTCTACACACTATAGTGCATCTACAGGGGGCAATTTGGGGTTCAGTATCTTGCCCAAGGACACTTCATGTGGACTGGAGGAGCCAGGGATCAAACCACCAGCCTTCTGGTTGATGGGCGACTGCTCTGCCACCTGAGCCAAAGCAGCCCCCAATCATTTGTAACTTTCACCAGTGCTGTTTCTGTGCTATGATGGACCCTAAATCCTGACTGAAAATCCTCAGATAAACTATTATTGTTCAAAAATTCACATCACTGGTTGGCAACAGCTTTCTCAAGGATTTTGGGGAGAGAGAAAAGGTTAGATATGGGTCTATACTTGACTAAAACACCTGGATCAAGTTTAGGCTTTTTAAGGTTTAATTACAGATATTTTAAAAGACTGTGGTACATAGCCAGATAATAAGGACAGATTAATTATGTCTAATAGACAATTGCTAACTAAGAGTAGAACTTCCTGAAGCAACCTGGTTGGGATGGAGTCTAAGAGAGAGGTTGATGGTTTAGATGAAGAAATCATTGAAGTTATTTGGCAAAGGTCGATAGGAGAGAAACTGTAGTATAAGTATATATTGGGTTTTACAGCTGTTTCTAAGGTTCTTGTGTTTGAGGACAAATATGTGCTGGTTGAGGGCAGGAGGAGGTGAATTTTGTCTCTAATAGTTAAAATTTTATCATTAAAGAAGCTCATGAAATTGTTGCTACTGAGAGTTATAGGAATACATGGATCAATCAAGCTTTTAGATTGATTAGCTAGCTCAGTCATCCTGGCTACAGTGTTGAAAAGAAACCCAGGGTTGTTTTTATTTTCCTCTATTAGAGATGAGTAATAGGCCGCTCTGTCATTGCTGAGGCCCTTCTTGTAAATTTTTAGACTGTCATGCCAGGCTAAGCAGGTTTGTTCCAGTTTAGTTGAGAGCCATATCCTTTCAAGTTTTCGACCTGTTTGCTTTAATATATGGGTTTAGGAGTTAAACCATGGAGCTAACCTCCCTTGTTTTATCATCTTCTTTTTTAGAGGGGGAATAGAGTCAAGTGTCATTGAGCCTGCAGCACTATTAACCAGCTGATCTATTTGGGAGTAGCCAAAGTCAGTATATGAGTTCTCTGTTATATTGTGATACTGCAGTGAATTTAGCACTGATGGAATCACTTCCTTAGTTTAAGCTACAGCACTATCAGGTAGATATTTTTGCCCAATGGTGTGTAGTCCGGTAACAGAAGTTCAAAAGTTAATTTAGGTGGTCGGGGCAGATACAGTCTCTGTGGGGTATTGGGTGGGTGAGGGCCATACTGGAAGCACAGAGAAGTGTTTAAGACTACAACTCCACCTCCTGTTCTTAGCTCTGGATTGTCATGGTTTGGCTTTCTAATAAACTCGTTCAGATTTCTAGAGATGAGAGCTGCTGCATCCATAGTGGGATGTAGCCATCTATCCTAATCAGAGCTGGTCTTCCCCAAAATGTCCACCAATTATCTATAAAGTCAATGTCATTTGCTGGACACCAGCCAGGAATGATGACATGTGACAGTACATATCATTGCTGGTCAAATTCGGCAGGGACCTAGAGAAAACCTTGGAGTCCAACATTGTCTTTGTGTATGTACACACTGACTCCACATTAGCTTTTGTGACCTTTTAGATTTTGAATGTCCAATTCTTCTGAATACTACACTTGGACTTGTTGTGCTGTTCTGCCCTGATGGGTACTGCAAGTTTTGCTGTACTGGCTCTGCACTGTATAATGATAAATTTACTGAATTGAAATGAATTGAATTTAAGGAAGTGATTCCATTAGTGCTTAATTCAATGCCATATCACAATATAACAGAGAACTTGTATGCTGACTTTAGTTCAACCCAGATGATCATCTTAGTGATAGCACAGTAGGCTCAATGAGAGTGTCACTTGACACCATTGCCCAAGTAAAAAAGAATATAATAAAACAAAGGAGTTCAGCTCCATGGTTTTATTCTCAAACCTGTATATTAAACAACACGAAAAATTTGAAAGGCTATGGCATTCTGTTATACTGAACAAATCCTGCTTAGCCTGGTATGATAATCTTAAAATATATAGGAAGGCCTTTGAATTCCAGAGCAACCTAGTGCTCATCTTTAATAGAGGAAAAAAAAACAATCCTAGGTTTCTTTTCAGTACTGTAGCCAGTAGTAGTAGTGACAATTTCATGAGCTTCTTTATTGATAATATTTTAACTATTGAATACAAAATTCAACTCCTTCCCTCAACTGGAATTGATTTGTCCTTAAACACAGGACTAACTAACTTCAATGATTTCTTTATCTAAACTCTCAATCTGTCTCTTAGATCCCAACTAGGCCGCTTAAGAAGTTTTACCCTTAGTTACCACTTCTCTATTGGATATAATTAATCTGTCTTTATTAACAGGCTATGTACCACAGCCCTTTGAAATAGCTGTAATCAAACCTCTTCTTAAAAAGCCTACTCTTGAGCCAACTATAGACCCATATCTAACCTTCCCTTTCTCTCTAAGACCTTGAGAAAGCTATTGCCAACCAGTTGTGTGAATTTTTACACAATAATAGTTTATTTAAGGATTTCCAGTCGGGATTTATAGCACGTCATAGCACAGAGACAGCTTCACAGGCATGGCTTCTCTCCGTACTTGTGTTGTTAGATCTTACTGCTGCATTTGACACTATTGACCATCACATCCTATTACAGAGACATGAACATTTCTCTGGAATTAAAGAAATCACTTTAAGCTGGTTTAAGTCCTATTTGTCAGATTGATTTCAGTGTGTGCACATTGACGATAAATCCGCCATATACTCAAAAATTATTCATGGACTTCCACAAGGTTCTTTGCTTAGAGCAGTTCAACTCAACTTTTATATTCTTCCCTTGGGCAGCATTATTAAGAAACACTCCACCAACTTCCATTGTTATGTGGATGTTACCCAACTGTACTTGTCCATGAAGCCCTATGAAACCAATCAGTTAGCTAAACTTCAAGCATGTCTTAAGGACGTAAAGATCCAGATGACTAGGAACTTCCTACTATTGAACTCAGATAAAACTGAAGTTATTGTACTTGGCTTACAACTCAGAAACGCATTATCTAATCACATTTCTAATCTAGATTTCATTGCTCTAGCATCACCGTTAGGAACTTTGGAGTTGTCTTTATTCAGAATATGTCCTTTAACTAAATAAAACTTCAAGGACTGCCTTTGTTAACCTAAATCACTTTGCAAAAATCAGGAATCAGGTTTTCTGTCTCAAAAAGACACAGAAAAATTATATGTTTTCATTAGTTCAAGGCTCAGTTATTGCAACTCCTTATTATCAGGCTGTCCCAACAAAAATTTCAATGATCCCCAACTGATTCAAAGTACTGACAGGATCTAGGAAAAGAGATATTATCTCTCCTGTGTAAGCCTCTCTACATTTGCTTCCAGTAAATTCAAGAATACAATTTAAAATCCTCCTCCTCACCTACAAAGCTGTAAATGGCCAGGTACCATCCTATCTTAAAGAGCTCATTGTAACTTACTACCCCAGTAGAACACTTCACTCCCAGAATGCAGGCCTACTAGTGGTTCCTTAAGTCTCCACAAGCAGAACAGGGGGCATAGCTTTCAGTCATCAGGCTCCTCTGTTGTGGAACCATCTTCCAATTTGGTTCCAGGAGGCAGACACCCTCTCAAACATTACGTAGTAGGTTTAAAACCATCCTTTTTGATAAAGCTCATGGTTAGGGCTGGCTCAGTTATGTTGAGTTATGTTGCCATGCCTAGACTACAAGGGGACTTCCCAAAATGGACCAAGATCCTCTCTCCTCCTATTCCTTTCCACCCATGTTGGGTCTCTTTGAATAACAATTATAAAGAGTAAAGTTGTCCTTAGATAACCTGTTACAATATGGTACTATATGAAAAAAATTGAACTGGTAATGAAAAAAAAGCAGGTTTTTTCTAGGATGCTCAAGTTACTGCAGCTCAACCTCTCTCTGACATTGAGCATGAGACTGGATTGAATGTACAAGATCCAGGAACTCTGCCTCCTGAAGCTACTGGCTCATTTGAAAAACTGAAGGCTTTGGCTTCTGCACCTGCTTTAGGCATTCCAGATATGTCAAGACTTAAGCCTAGTTGTTGATGAGAAAAATGTTTTCTTTTGCTGCAGAAATGTTGTGATAAATTTAAGCCTGTTGCTTACTATTCTCAAAGACTTTTGCCATTTGTAAGAGTACTTCCTCCTTGCTCCAGAGCAGTGGCTGCAGCTGAAGCAGTTTCTTTTTCTTTTGTAGTCTACAGACCTTTGAAATTTCTGGTTCCATATTTTGTAGCTACCATTCTTTTACAGGCCAAAATGACTCATTTTACTCTTGAGGGTGCCACATTTCACTTTGGAGAGATACAGTGTGTTGAACCCAGTAACTCTTCTTCCCACTGAGGAAGATGGTGACCCTCATGATTGTTTTGCAGTAGGTACCAAAGTGGTAACTCTTAGGTCTGATCTTTCTACCACACCTCTTCCCAATCCCAATCTTGTGGATATGTGGAGCTGTCTATGTCGATGGATCAGCTCTAAGAGTAGACAGAGTTGGAGTTTTTGGCTATGCAATTGTATGAGTCTGTAAGACTCCATACTCATCTTTCAGCTTAAGTAGCTGAGATATTTGCTCTAACATGAGCATTTTTTCTTGCGGCTGGAAAACCTGTCAAAGTTGGCGAGGAGGCGGTGGTTAGCGGCTACCAGCGGCTAACGTATCTTCTCGGCGAAATGACTAGTCGTCAGTGAGGCGACCTGAGACGCACGGGGGAGAGCGGAGATCAGCTCGGGAAATCCGTAGCCCTGATAGTTAGTCATTTAGACAGGAAACTCCTCATGATGACTTGAGCATTCGCCACATGGGACGGGTCAAATCTTACGAGCGGTAATTGTGGCCACTTCTATCGGCGAGGAGTTCGCTGGTCGTGGCGAAGGTCCAAACCAGAGGAGTCAGGAGATTCTGTGTTAATATAACTTAAGGTGATGTCACGGTATGGGACTGACCGTGGCAGATTTCACCCAATGGGAGCCATGGATTTTGGGGGAATGCCACTGGTCGGCTGACGCCGCATGTGTTGGGCGTCGTTAGTCTGGTCGGTTAATCAGCTGAGACCACATGTTGGGGGGTTGCTCCGCTGAGTTCTTTGTCTACCTCAGGTAGCAACACGTGGCCTTAGCTGGATTCCGGGTTTGGATGTGCCTGCAGGCCTTCTTTGTCTACAGTCTGTTGGTGAGGCACAACAACTGTTATAATCCATTTTAGGTAGTGCTACTGGCTGATAGCATCGACCACTTCCCCAAGTTCCTTGCAGGATGATGATTTACAGTTTATCGGACCAATAGAAGAGCAGCAGATTGAACCCCCAGTCCTAGAAAACCTGTCCATTTACTATTTATGACCAAACTGAGAGAATTGATAATTGCAAAACAAATTGCTCAAATAAAAGTTGGGAAGTGCAAATTAAATTCTGTGCAAACAAAGAAATAGCATTGATGATCAATGAAAATCAAAGTAATGAGTCAGTCTCATCATTTGTTTTAGGGTTAATCAAGGTAGTTTCTTTGTCTCCAATGCTTTGTGAATGATGCTGATTGTGATTGTGTGCTCATTGCTGTAAGGATGCAAAAAGGAAAGCATCTTCAAATATCTTGATTGATATGACATTATAATGATATTCTAATTGATTTTTTTTCATTTTCTGACTAGCACTGGGCAATTAAAAAATCTAAATAATTATTACTAAAAAAATTCCTATGATGAGAATGATCAGATGAAACTGTTGAGTTGATAAAACTGATATTTGATGAGTGTATCTGTTCTGCATTTAGGCCAGCACTCATCTGCACAATCATCCTATTAGTCTATAGCAAAAGGGTTATGCGACTGATACATATAGGGCCAACACATTTCTGGAATTTAAAAAAAAAAAAAAAAAAAAAGAGGCTGTAAGGGGAATCGAACAGTTGCACAGAATAATGAAATTGTGGTAAAGGGAGGTCACGTACATCTGCGATTTGGATAAGATTTGGATTTTTAAAGCTTTTAAACAGCAGAGCAGAATCAGTTTGCAAGATATGAAGGCACATTGTGCAAACAAGGACGGGAAGCACAATAAACCTTTTCCACCATCTGAAAAGATCATGTTAACATCCCAGTACACTGAAAGCTAACTGTGCACTCCAAAACTCCCAACTGTCACTTTTGCATTACCTTTGCATTTTCATTTATTCATTCATTTGAACTTGAAGTGTGTTGTTAGGTGTGCATTTTCACTAACTGTAAATCACGCAAGTGTATAGCAAGAATTCTTTGTTGTCATGAAGAAAGGTCATGAAGAAAGGCTTATACTCCCAGATAAGGAGCTGTCACCAAGCAGAATTGTTGAGCACTGTTAGAGCTGATAAACTTCTTTACAAATGCAATTAAATGTATTCTTATTCATTTTAAAGTCAGATATTTTGAAATGCAATGAATTTAAGTTATCTTTTGTACAGATTTCAGGATGTTTATATAATTATAAACAGAATTGCTGGTATTAGTAGTTATCATGTGTGTGTGTTGGTGTGTGTGTTTTGCCTATAAGAACTTTAGCAGTATTCAACTTCCTTCAGGGTAGAGTGGCCCAGCCAGAGTTATCTCTGACCCCCTGAGCTACACAAAAGGAGCAGCCACTGTCACTAGCGAAAGCCTGAGACATACGGAGAAACGCAGTCACCGTCTTCTGGACCTCCAATTTCTTTTCTAGCTAACAGCTTGGTGCGTTAGTGGGTGAGCCTGTTAAGGCACCCAGCCAGGAAAACCATATTGCTAGAGCTACCTAAGTGGCATTGGTATGGCAATGGTTAAACCTGATGGTAAACATTCTGTCCCTCTCTGGGGAACAAGGTTAGGGGTTAAGGGGATGCAGTACATCCTGGCATAATTGAAAATGGGCTTCAAGGACACCCTTATTCTCTTACTTGTGCACTGATTGGCAGCAAAGCCTGCGGTGAAAACATCTTTGGGAGCTCTCAGCAGTTTGGATGAAAGGATAATGGCATCTGTTCCACTGGACGGCCAAGGAAAAAAGGCCAGGGAGGGTGACAAGGGGCTGGGAGCCAGTACCAACACCTCCCTCACTAGCACCAGGCTACTGTGAGGAGCTGTGGGGCAGCCTGGTGGCACCACCCAATCAGCATAAGCAGTTGTCATAGCTGCTGGTGGCCGCCAACACAGGGCGCAACTCAGGCGGTTCTTAAATAATTGTAGTAGACATTCTCCTAGACGTAATGCTTAAAAAGATGGACCAGACTAGAAACATTTGTCGAAAAAAAATTACACAAGTTTACACAGCTTTTCTTTTAAATTACAGAATAAAAGAAAAATACAGACCATATTTCTGCCATATAAAACCACCATATTATGTCAACCACATCTCAGTAGACATCTATAAGGTTTATATATGTTGACATTTTTGTGCCACATTAGCCCGTGTGTTCTATCTGGTGAAAGTACATCAAACTCTCTGATAATAAGGCTGAAGTGTGTGGGTTGTGGGGAGAAGCTGGACTACCCACAGAGACCCACGTAGGCAAGGGAAGGATACGCAAACTCCACACAGAAAGAACCAGCCAGCCAGCAGGTTCAAATCCAGAACATTCTCACTATGAGACAACAGTGATAACCACTGCACAACCGCACCACCCCTCAGCAAAAAAACTCCCTCATCGATTTATTGAGCTTATTGTTGTTACTAATTTAACAGAGTAGCTTCAACAGTATATTTCTCTGGCTCAGGCTAAACAAAGGTAGAAATATCAATTAAAATCAAAGGAGGAAAGGAAATGAATTGAAATTCCAACTGTGAAGCATAAAATGACTAATGTATGCTGAAAGGTCAATGTAAAACTGAGAGAAAAGGAAAAATAACCTAAAATGTGTACACATATCTCCATCCCTATATGACATGAATACCATATTTTCCCTTTTATTGATTGATAAGATAAAGTAGAGCAGAAGAGGATATTTGAAGGCTTACAGAAAAGAAGAAAAAAGTAGACTTTGATTTATGTATTGGCCCCTTATTACTGACAACAACAGTGAAAGAAGCTAAAACACCCAGGTTACACTATTGTGGAAACCCTTAGAACTGCTGCTGGTGCCTAATTGTATTTAAAAAGATTTAACTAATTACATTACAAAGGAAACAAAAGCCAAATTACCTTTTCCTGAAAGTAACTGGAGGGTTCCTTATTAGATCAGTGAAAACTATTTTTTATTAGAATGCCCCCATTTTATGTATTTAAAGCAGAGGGTGTTTATAAAAGAACACTGCATAGACAAGAGGGCTAAATTTCTAAACTAGGAATAAAAAACTTGTTTCAAAGGTGTTCTCACAAAAGCAATGTGTTACTGTACAAGATACAGCTATTTATTAGCAGCAACAGAATTTTAAATTTGCAACTTGAAAATCCTGTTCGCAGCATCTGTAACCTTTTCTCTGCAAGCGCAATTAGCCATTCTAATCAATCTAATCTGTGCACAACACATGACACCATATTAAGAACAAAACTTGTTCTTTACCATACCTGAATCATGGGGCTTTAATTAATGATTTTAATGAGCCTAAGTTAAAGATGATTTTGAACAAAAAATAAAGGGAAATGTACATTTATTTTTTTTCTTTTCTTTTTTACACAACCAAAATTTAGGATATCAGTAAACTCAGATGAGTTTGAAATATTAAAAAAGGGTAATAGTTACAAAGAGTTACATCTTATCAGTGTCACAGCAAAAAAGAAGACTTTAGAGGTGCACTGATCAAACCTTTATGTGAACAAATATGTCAGATAACAATCTGAAAAAGGTCACTTGTAGTGCTGAAGTCACAGATAATTATCACCCCATTCTGCAGTTACCCTCATTTTTGCGAGTTTGCGGTGGAAAAATGTCTTTCAGTAAATGGAGAGGAACAGCTTGGTCTCAATTCATGGCATTTATTTAATAAACTTCTGCAGAAGGAGCACAGCAGTACAGAATCACAAAAATCTGAGTAAGGAAGTGCTACTGAATCCTTAGAGCAACCAGCTTTAAAGAGTCAAGTTGTGTGTAGCTGGATACTGTTGGAATTTGAGAAATTCTTGACAGTTGTGTTGTTGGCAGATAAGGCTGACTCAGCCCACCACAAGAGAAAACAATTCCTAATAAGAAAGAATCGAACAACCCTGAGAAAGCACAAACAGATTGAAACATACAAGAATGACTGTATCATACAAGGATGAAAATTTCAATTACAAGTTCTTTAATGCTCATGGCCTGTTGTTTTGGTTTTATGTCCCACAACTTTAGTATTTGGTTCACTCTCGTCTTCTTTCCAGCAGCAGCAGCAGCAGGTGCTTTCAGTGAAACAGCTATTATAAACCCACTGTACTACCTGCCGAGCAGCTCGATAAAATAATGGAGTATTTTACAGCTAAAGAGACAGATGTTTTCATTCTGTCATTGTCTTGTGTGTGCACATGTGTGTGTGTGTGTGTGTGTGTGTGTATGTGTGTGTGTGTGTGTGTGTGTGTGTGTGTGTGTGTGTGTGTGTGTGTGTGTGTGTGTGTCCGTGTGCATGTGTGTATCCGTGTGTGCATACATGTATTGACTCAAATGATTATTTATGCATCAAAACCCTGTTCCTTTCTAGTCAAATGTTACAATACTTTTGATGACTGATCCTGCAATCGGAGGTACTTATATATCTTTGATTTTTATACAACAGGCTAACTGGCTACCTGCATTGTTTATGCACTAAATGTGTGAATGACTGTGTACAGGGCTGGATATACATTCATACAGTGCATACAGGGCTGGGCGTCCCAACATCAAGGTCCCTTCATTACTGCGCAGCTGTTGAACTGCAGTCATATGATTCAAGTTGATTTCAAAGTCTTCAAAGAGTTGTTGCAGCCAGGCGCTGGCTTGTGTGTATTGGAGGGGAATGACGATTGAAAAGTGATGGAGAGTGACAGTCGACAGATTGCAGATGCTCACAGTTCGCCCGCAGGTGAGACTGGGGAAGATAGATCACCCCTACTGATGTTTAGATGAGGAAGGCAGAGAGCACAGCTGTGTGTGTGTGTGTGTGTGTGTGTGTGTGTGTGTGTGTGTGTGTGTGTGTGTTTGTGAGTTAAGACAGAGTGAGAGAGAATGAGCCTATAGCATTAGCATGTTCGGTACACATACACATGCACACACAGGCTTATGTGCATACATGGACGATTGCATGTTTTTTTTCTGACAATTTTGGCCTGTGTGTGTGTGTGTGTGTGTGTGTGTGTGTGTGTGTGTGTGTGTGTGTGTGTGCGTGTGTTCCTGTTTTCACAAGGGTGTGTGTGACAAACAAAGCCCTGTGGCTCAGTATCTGCTGTCGCTTAGCAGCTGACACTTCTTAGCAACAGACTGACAGACTTTCACAAACTAATTTGACTCTAAGGAAGACAAAATGCAACATACATACATTTTGCATGCCAGTGCAAAATACACTGCAGTGCTCTTAATGATGATGACGACGATGATGATAAGCTAACCTCAAAAACTTGACACACACATGCACACACACAAAAAAAGAGAGCAATATTGATAGTGATAGAAGTTGCAGAGAGGTTCTTGACAGGCCACCTTGTCTGAGGAGGTTCAGAATGGGTTAGATCAATTAACCAGCAGCTCACCACCTAACTACCAGGTCAGGACCTTGCATCACAGTGTAGCACATATTACTAACATCAGTTGATTTAAACACCATTTCAGTGATGCCATTATATATATATAGACATGTGACAAAAGTGATGAATAAGCACTGATATTGAGGAATTGTTTTTACGCAAATCAGGAATAAGATCATTCAAAAGCAGAACTGGAGTGTGAGAGTGAGGGGACAACAGCTCTTAAAATACGTGCTCTGAGTCTTTTCTCTGTCCAAAAAAAAGTTCTCCCAACATTCTACCTGCACATTCAACTAATCAACATCACAAGCTGTTGCAGTATAAAGGCCCGGCTGATATCTCCAGACCCCAACGGATCACTTAGTCATCAATGTTGAATAGATGCCACAGTTCTCTGCTTTTCTGTCTGTTTCCTCCCCAAAAACTCTACTAATTCTGTGTCCCAGGTTTACTATGTTTGTTTACCAGAATACCTGCCACGTCCAGCCTTGTCCTCATATGCTGGTGACTGTTCAAATTTTGGATTTATTCTGCTGATGCAAAGTGGAACAAGGAAGCCTTTGTAAAAGGATTAAATGAGCAAATTAAATGTATATAAGCCACCCATGATGAACCAGCTAACCTGAGTTCTTGGGTTCCTCTTGTCATTAGGATTGTCAACCGCCTACATGAACAAAATCTGGAAGAAAAAAAAAAAACGGGCATTCTCAGCAGCCATCTGCCTCTCAGTCTCTTGGATCATCCTGTCCTGACCCTGAGCCTCCTGATCTGTCTTCTATTCCTACTAAATATCATGACTTTGGTGACGTTTTCAGCAAGAGTTTTGCTCTCTCTCTCTGCCCAGTAGACTACAAATGCACTATTGATCTCCTTTCTGGTGCTCCCTTGCCCTCCAGCCACTTTTATAATCCTTCTCATCCAGAAAGAGAGGCCATGAGAAGTATATCAGGGATTCTCTTGCGGTCAGCATAATCTGCCCATCTCAATCTCCTCTAGGTGCAGGTTTCTTTGTTGTGTCTAAGAAAGATCAGTCCCTACACCCCACATTTATTTTCAGGATTTGAACAACATTATGGTAAAAAATAAGCATCCCCTGCCATTAATCAGTTCTGCTTCTGTGCATATGCATGTTTCAGACTCTGTCCAGCCAGGTCCTGCAATGAGTTCATGTATCCTGCTTCTCCTGCCATTCTTGGATGAATCAAACTCTCAGCTCAAAAGACAACTCTGGTGGCCCACAATGGTGACTGGACTGCACTTATAAAGTGGTTTCTAATCTTATTGACCACTCAAAGCACTTTTAAACTACTGCTTTTCACCCATCCACACACACAATCACACAGCGCTTTTCTTTACATGCAGTGCTCTCTATACAAACACACACACATACACTCACACACCGATGATATATTGGGGCTCAGTATTTGTGACACTTCGACATGAGGACTGGAGGAGAAAGGGATCAAACCCAGGTTAGTGGACGAGCCACTCTACCTCTTGAGCCACAGTCAAATGAAACTAGAGTCAGCCCTATGTTTTGTTTCAGTTTCCAACTCGGCTGCATGGAGTAGTCATCTAGCCTGGACTGAATATGCACACAATTCCTTAACCAGGTGTGACTCCCTTTGAAACCTCCCTTGGTTATCAACTGCGTCTGTTTCCTTCCAAGGAGTGTGAGTTAGCTGAGTTAGTTATTTCTGCAGTAAGGTATGGAAGAACACCCATGGAGCTCTTCTTTGAACAACCAGTAACAACAAGCATATGGCAGACCAGCACCAGACACCAGCTCCAGAATGTAAACAAGGTCAGACTGTTTGATAGTCCTCTAAAAACAGTTCTTCGAAGACCAACTCCAAGAAATTGTTTCCCTGCTAGATGGGTCTATTTAGCATTGAAAAGATTATTAATCCAACTGTCAAGTTAAAGTTTGCCAGTTTTCACCCAACTTTCCATGTTTCCCAGCTTTAGCCCATGTCTACCAGCCCTCTGGTAGACACTTCCTTGTCTGCTGATCTACTATCTGCTCTGCCCTGCCTTCAGCCCCTTGGCCTGCTTTCTTCCTTTTCCCTTCTCTACCATCTCCCCCACTTTGCCATTCCCAGCCTCTCAGTCCTATCCAATTCCCAATGCCACATCCACTCATGAACCATCTAACACTCACCCTCATCCTGTGGGAAATTACAGGCCTGAAACACAATGGTCTCATGTTTGTTGTTGTGTGAGTGAGCATTAAGGCAATAAAAAAGTGTTTATGTGAACCTGTGGCAGGGTAACTTAGCAACAACATGAAAACGGCAGGAATTAAATGCCACATACACACAGCTGCGTAAATCTAACCTCTATATTAACTCCCTCAGGACCATCAAATGCTCAATAAAAATGCCCTAAGACCTTGATGCAGATCTGATTGTCCTAGAAGCAGCCTGGGGTTCTTATCTTCTGCATGGAGATAGGCTACAGTAATTCACTTAGATCCCAGATACTTCAGATAAACTCCTCTACTGGGACTACAACAATAACAAGACAGACATGGCAGGGGGAAACACTATATTCCAACTCATTATCCTCCCCCACAAACTTTGTCCTCTCCCTCTGTCCTTCTCTTCTTCTTCTTGTCTATCTTCCCATCTAAGTTTCTCTCCATCACCTTTCTAAAATACCATCTCCTGTCTTATAGATGAACTCCCTCACTCTTCTCTTTACTCCTCCCTCTTCCTCCTTCTCATCTGCAACTTTGCATCTCTCTTTCTGTTTTTTGGCACAGTGAACCAAACAGACCACATCCTGCAGTGAAGGCATTATCTAAAATAATCTATAAAATTCATCAGTGTTTCTGTTGTTTTATCGTTTCTGAACCTGCTGCTTCAGCAGCCCCCACCCACCTCTCTCCTCGGTGGACGATGGAGAGGGCAGCTTTTCCTCACACACAAATGCACTCGTGAACACATGTACAAATACTGATGGCAGGCTGTCAGCTTTTGGATCTGATTAAAGTCAGTGACTTATTTCACATATTTCCCCCACTAAATTTGTGAGGATTTCAATCAACTTTTTTTTTAATTTATTTTTACTTATATTTTTACTTATAGAGTAAAAGCATCAATGCAGCAATATAAAAATACTGAAAAAAACTAACATCAGTTAAAAAGTTGTTGTTTTTTTAAAGTATAATGATATCATCAATATTCAATTAAACTCTCAAGCTAAAAATACTTATTATGCATGGTCCACCTTTACTGATGTACAGCAGGATTTTATATGATATTATAATGACTAATAGGGGTACACAGATGCATTAGCAACAATTTACTGTTAACCCTGGTAAGGGTGGAGATACTTTGCCAAGCCTGAAAGCTCAGTTTTTGAACCTTTAGTAACAGTAAATAATAATGACTAAATAAGCAACAATAAAAGTTAAGGGTGAGAAAAAACATTCACTGACTGAGACCCATTGACTGTCATCACATTCTGATTCAAATATTTCCAAATCATGATAGGTGCTAGGAAGTGGTAACATCCACTTCAAACCAGTAGGAAGAGCAGACAAAAGGACATATAAGGAAACCTCTCATAAAAAAGCCAAAATTGTTCAAACTTTGGCAGAAATCTGTGTGGTCATATAGGAACGTGTTGCTTACAGCAAGAGGCAAACTGAGAAGAAGTTTGGGTTTCAACTGTAAAAAAAAGTTTTTGTGTCAGACATAATTCTGACATAAATACAATCCATACAACTAATTGATGCCCTCCTTTAATATAATCCTTTTTTCTTTTTAGTTGTAATCTATACATATAAATATATGTATACAGGGTATGAATTTCCTACATTGGTGTGGAGCTTTGAGCTGAACAACCTGCCTCAAGCATCTCTCACTAAAAGCCAAGTTACACAGCTACCAGCAATTCAATTCAACTTTATTTATTTATTAATATAGCACCTTATCATAACAAATGATATCTCAGGGCACTTTTCATATAGAGCAGGTCAAGACCAGACTCTTTATAGTTATTATTTACAGAGACCCAACATTTCCCCCACAAGCAGCTCTTGGTGACAGTGGCAATGAAAAACTCCCTTTTAACAGGTAGAAACGTTGAACAGATCCCGGCTCATGGTGGTTGGGGGGGGGGGGTCTGCCTCGACTGGCTGGGTTGAGAGAGAGAGAGAGAGAGAGAGAGGGGGGAGAGAGAGGGAGAGGTGAGGAGGAGGATTTTAAATTGTATTCTAGAGTTCACATGCAGCCAATGCAGAGACGCTAACACAGGAGATATATGATCTCTCTTTCTGGTTCTTTTCAATACCCTCGCAGCAACATTCTGAATCAGCTGGAGACTATTTAATGTTTTATTGGGACAGCCTGATAATAGGGAGATGCAATAATGTAGCCCAGAAGTAACAAAAGCATATACTAGTTTTTCTGCATCATTTTGAGAAAGGATGTGCCTGATTTTTGCGATATTATGAAGGTGAAAAAAGGCGGTCCTTGAAATATGCTTTATGTGGGAGTTAAAGGACGTGTCCTGATCGAAGAAAACTCCAAGATTCCTAGTGGTTGGTGCTAGAGGCCAGAGCAATGCCATCTAGAGTAAGTTTGTCATTAGATAATGTGTTTCTGAGGTGTTGCAGGCCAAGCACAATAACTTCATAACAACTAAATCAATAGTAGGAAGTTCTTGGTCATCCAGATCTTTATATCCATATATATGGTGAATAGAACTGGTCCAAGCCCTGAACCTTGTAGAACTCCATGACTAACTTTTGAGTAGATGGAGGATTCATCGTTAAAGTGCACGAATAGAAATTGATAAGAAGGACTTAAACCAACTAAGAGCAGGTCCTTTGATGACAATAAAATGCTCCAGTCTCTTTAGTAGGATTTGATGGTCAATAGTGTCAAATGCGGCACTAAGATCTAACAGAACAAGTACAGAGACAAGTCCTTTATCTATTACGGTTAGTAGATCATTTGTGACCTTCACCAGTGCTGTCTCTGTGCTATGATTCACTCTAAATCCTGACTGAAGATCCTCAAATAAACTATTATTATGTAAAAAGTTGCACAACTGGTTGACAACAGCTTTCTCTCTGCTGATTCTGCAAATGAAGAACAGGCTGTGAAAAACTGTGAAAAATGCCAAAAAATGCTGCGAGGCAAATATCAGGCTGCATGATATAACCCTAATGATACTGTGATGATTTTATCACAGGTTACATCTTCTTGGGTTTTAGATTAAAAAAAATGTTAAACATATATTTTGAGTAACTAACTGGTAGCATATAGTTTACAGACATGAAAAGACATTTACCAGGCAGGGAGGGTGTAATGAAAGATTCTATTGAGTTGCATTGTGGGACCTGTAGGAGCCAGTGTTTTTGGTGCTTGACGCAGAGTTGAGGACGAGAGCCTTGCACAGGCCTAAGATTAAGACCTGAACCTGAACCATTGCTATAGCATATATTGCTGCTTTATTTAATTCATTGCAGACTACATTTCAAAACCAAATCAAAACCCCAAAAAGCAGACCTGTGTGTCAAGCAAACTAATGAGCTGGGCTTGGTAAGTGGGTTTTAAAAGTAAATAAAAAAGACATGTAAACATTATAATAAAAATTTTCTACAAGTATGTAGGAAACAGCCATGTAAATGTTTCTGAATGACCCCTGTTGATGTTTGTTTACATGCAGCCTGGAGAAGCATGTTCATGCTTTATGCAATACAGTGGCATCCTGCTGGGCATTACTTATCTATTGGCTATTCTGGATATTTTCTATTGGTAGATGACACACATGGAAACAAATAAAAGCCACAGTCAGACAGAGAAAGAGAAAAAAATCCTAGTTTTCTTAAATAGCATTTGGAAAAAAACACAAGCCTAACAGGAAACATGATATATCTGGGTTTCCGGCCTCCACTAGACACAAAAAGTTTGGATATCTCAGCCCCTATTGCTTCAACTTTGATCCAGATTTTTTTGTTTTGTTCTTTCTTGATCTGTCCACACGTCAGATGTCTACTTTCCCCTCTTTGTAGACAGCCTTGGTGTTATAGAGCAAACTTTTGCACTGTCTGGACACGTCACAGTCTGCAGCAGTGTTAAACAACCATGCAGGTGCTTTCCATATTTTGTGATCACAAAACTACAAATGGCCTATTTACTGCCCACCATTCTCCAAGCCACACCAAAAGTTTATAGATTGATTTCCAACCTTCCAGGCAGTCAATGAACTGTGCTGAGTTTCATAACATCAACAAAGAGGTAGGAGAAATTTGGGGTTTCTGGAAGCTTTACTGGGCACATTATTGGGCACAATAATTCTAAGAAATTCTTACTTTTTGAGAGGAGTCTTGTGTAGGCCCCTTACCTTCTTTTTTATCTTGCGCAGATCCATCTAGTTGGTCATTTTATGTTTTTTGCTATAATGTGTAATTTATTTAAAGAAGTGTAACCAGGGAGTATACTTTTCTCAGATCTTTTTGCTTTTTTTGAAAAGTAAGTCTTTAATGCCTGGCTTTTATTTTTTTTTCCTCTTTCTCTGTGTATTGGCTTTGATTTTGACCACCTTGGTTAAATAATAGTACTAACTTTAAGCAATAAATACTGATTTTTACTTAAACCTAAACTCAAATTTTCATCTTAAATTAATTTTGGTGTTATCTCTTAATCCCAATTCCAAACCCAAGTTCTAAACCTGAATTAAACCGTTCAAGAATTGAGATGTTTCCAAAAGGTTTTCCAACTGCTTCTCACAGGATGAGAAAACAGGAGCACAGATGGATATTACTAAATAAAACATTTGAGACATGAGTAAATAGATTCTTTAACCATCTAAAGCCGGGCTGCAGGAGTAATGTGTGTCTTGGTGTGCAGATGTGATGGGGAGCTGAGTGAAGAGAACTTCCTCTGTTAGTGCAGACACTGCCTGTCTTAACATACATAATAACTGCGATACAGCAGTTACCCATGAAGTTCCAGCCATCAGCTAATTAGTATAACTTGGCAATAAGTCCGGAAACGGAGGATATACATGGCCTGGCTCTGTTTAAATGTGACCAAAAAAATTCAGCAGCTCTTTTAAAATTCAGTAATTAACACATGATTTATCTTATCTAAATTTGATAAAAAATTCTAACTAGTCCCTTAATTTAAAAAAAAAAGGATATAATCAGTAAAATATACTTAAAATATCAAATTTAAAGTACTCTAAATGTAACAGAAAACATCAGTGTTTTATTGTTATATACTTTATTGTAATATTGGATTATTACAACTGATGCACTAAATTGTAACCAACATCTAATGTATTCGGTAGAGGAGGAACTTTAAATTATTTAACATCTCAATATACATTTTACTCATAAAATTTTAATCGGCAAAGTAACTTGTAATCAAATAAATGTAAATCAAGTGGAGAAGAAGTATAAAGTATAAAGCAGCAAATGGAAATACTCAACCAAGTACAAGAATTTAAAACCTATTCTTATTCTAAGTTCTTGGCAAAATGTACTTCAATATGTTCCATGGTATAAACTGCATAGTTCAAACACTCATTAAATAAGAATTTTTTTGGAAATTGCTTTTGTGCCTATTTACAGTGTGTTCTGACTGAATGCAATGGTAAATTCAGACATGGCATTATTGCATACAAGTCAGTGGAAAGACAATAAAATCCATGCATGACTCATACTGTAAAATGCTTTGTGTGACACTACAGTACAGGAGATAAAACTGAGATTAAATAAATAAATAAACAGTTGCCAGATTTAGTTAAACTTTGAAAATGAAAACTCAACTACATCAGGAGACGATTAGATTTGCTAGGGGGTTAGATTTGGCCCAAAGGTTGCTGTCTACAGCTGATTTTTTTGTATATTGATTTTAAAGAATATTGGATAGCTTTAGTGTTGTTTAGAAGGTGTATTTTTCAATACACAATTCAATAATAGAGCTTCCAGACTTTGTGCTAAGATAGGGTAAACACATCCTGGACCAATGCAGCTCTGATTCATGGGCATCATACTACACAATCATGTCTTTAGGAGGCTTTAGGAGGAAGAATATTATAAAATATGACTAAGTTGGAAAAAAATCAAGTAAGTGGAAAGTAACAAAAACATAACTCAATCCAAACAGTTCTCTTCCATTCAAATCAATGAAAGAGTTATAAAATCATAGTCATACACCTACCTCTCTACTCAAGGCACAGAGATCAATTGACTGATTGACGGATCTTACAGATTTTTAAGTCAGAGACACTTATGTCAAGGAAGTGACCATTTTTAGTTTATATCAAATGGTTCTGTGGTTTGAATTGGCAGACATCTGAAATTGCTGTTCACTACTGAGTAAACTATTAGGTTTCTTTTATATAGGGAGGAGTGAATGAGAGAATGAGGGGGTGATTTTGGACACAGTGTATTTCTCCTTTCTTAAGTTTGATCTCAGCCTATAATGCATTAATTACCATGGCAATAGAACTGAGTCTTGAACTCAAACTATCTTTGGTTCATGTATTTATTTAACAATGTTCCTGCAATCCCACATAATAGAACTAAACAGGACCTTAGAGACGTGGGAAAGATAAAACCTGATTATTTAAAGAAATCACATTCCCCATAAAACATGTTTTGAATTGATGCTTGAATGCCTGATATGAAAGCAGCATATTTTACATTACAATATTCCAAGCCCAGGGGTCCATAGCAAAAAAAAAAATGCAGTTTTATGAAGTTCTGAGCATGAAGTTCTGAGCATGTATTTTTAAATGTCTGAAGCAGTTTTTTCCTATGTATTTTATATTGATTGATCAACATAATACAAATTGTTCTGTAAAATGTTCAGCATTATAGTTAGATAGGTAAGCTGAAGATAGGTAAGTTGAGTAATGATCAGTTCCTTAGCTGTTGTTGATTCCTAACAAACCCTCTATCTGTATAAAAGCAGTGTTGGAACTGTGTTACTAAACCCTCTGATGTATTATTAGGACAACACTGCATACAAGAAGTAGGACTGTATATTGTTATCAATATACAGTGAATAGATATATACATGGAAAAGGTAAGTAAGAGAGGGAAACAAACAAATTGGTCAGGGGTTCATCCTCTAGCAAGATAATGACCCATTACAAGAAAGGAACCAGACGGTGGCTTCATATAATTGAAAAATTAAAAGAACACCACAAGTGTGTTCAGCTGCTGAATGAGTCAAGAATTTAGAAAAAATTTAAGTCAGCAAGAAGACTGATGCCTTGCTTGAAAAAAAATATTAATTTGTTCCATTCTTTCATTTCAGACATACTGGAACATGACAGTATCTACCAACAGAAAAAAACAAGATGTTCTAAAACTTTTGACCAGTAGTGTATCTTTACACTAGAGGCCATTTCCCTCATCATTTTCATGTTTTGGATGATGTTTCCTAATGTTGCTTACATATATATATATATGTTGTATAAACCTATATAAATTTCATTTGACTTATGCAGGTGATGACTATTAATGAACAGCATTGTACACGCACTACACTAATACAACCAGGCATGGACCGTGTACAGAATTAGTTTTACAATGTATTAACTTACATGCATAATTTTCATAACAAGATAATAAGTCATTATAAGTTTTTGTTTTTTTAATGATACAGGTGATTTTAATTCAACCCCTACAGCCGAATTTAAAACATAGTAAATTGAAACAGTTTCGTTTGATGTACTTAGAATCAAACGATTTACAATTGTGCAAAGTTTTTAAAATATCATCCAGAATAGCTTCAGGGCAAAGGATAGAGGGATCATTAATCTTCAAGATGTATTCCTTTTAAACTGTGGTTCAGTGTGCAGCAAGAACCTTGGTGAAATAAACTGTTTACACTTGTTTTGGATAGTGATATTACAAAATGTGATTGCGTATATGTCATATTTCAATTAGAGAAATGGCAAAGTATTTTTGCCCATCTTGCAACTGTTTTCCCACTGAAGAGAAAAGCAGTCATTGCACTGACATCTTGTGGAATTCTACACACATTACATGTGATTGCTTAAACATGCAGTATAATGCTATTGTAAATGGAAAAAAAGGGAGTCTAGGGTTGAGGGTTTTTTTTTTATTTGTTGCAAAGCTTAAAGTGTCTTAGGTTTCTTCTATCATTATTGATGTTTTTATCATTCATAGCACTTTGCAATTTTACATGAAAGACAATGAATGAATAAAGTCTGTTTTGCTATGATATAAATTGAAAATATATGAGTGACTGCACAAGCCTTTAGTGTGGGCTTTTAGAGTGAAAGCATCATGTAAAACTATCTTTGTGACATCTTGTGAGTCTTTATTTTTTTATTTTCATATTAAACAAAGTAATGGGGATGGTGATAACACAAATTATAAAAATCAAATGAATCATTAAAAGAGCAAAATTTATACTCTACAAACATGTTTAAACTCAAAGATCCCACTTATGATACCTTCTTTCCCTGGCAATTTGAGTAATATTCACCCTGTTTGGTGTTCTGTGAGTTCCCCTCTATTTGTCATTTTGTATTGGTTGTGGTGGTTGCTAATTTGGCTACTTCTCTCTCCCACAGTTTTATGTTTTCTCCGCTCTCTCCTCTTTCATCTTGTTGCTTTCTGCATGATTCCTTGCCTCTGATGCTGCAGAGTCTGGATCTATGAATGCAAACCACCTACTGCCACCATGATCCAAACTCATCAGTTTTTTTTTTTCAAAATAGGTCCGACAATTATTATCATTAGTAGAAGTAGTAGTAGAAGTAATAGTAGTAGTCTTAATATTAGTCCTACTTTTATAATTAGGAGAATTGTTATTCATGTCAATAGTTTTATTTTATTTTTATTTCATAATGAAGAGCTACCTTTATTTATAAATAAATTTCTATATGAAATATTGTAAACTTTTGCCCCAGTGGATGCTGAGAAGGTTCTAAACACACTTACCTCACATAACAGCAAACACGTGATCAGCACCAGGCTAGCCATATAAATACTGATTATGGTTTGAACTCATTTTGCTTTTATTTCAAAATAAGAGTACACTGTTATCACTGTCATTCAAGATAATGTCATCCAGGATTAATAGATCAATCCTCAAACCAACAAGTCCTCTGACCTAGATGACTATACCAATGGCCAACACAACCCATAAGTGTGTTTCCAACTTATGGCAGCAGGGTATATGCCACAGATAAACTGTTTTAAATCAATAAAGGACCTTCATATCATGGTTATCATAAACTACAACACTGACTGTAATTTTGAAACAGCAGCCTCCTATGTTAAAGTCTAACTTTTTGTCAACCATTCCATCCACCCTGACCTTCCCTTTGTGTGGACTTTGTCGATATACTGTATAACATGAACTTTGCTCCTTGGCTCCCATCAGGAGTACTACAACCACGAGAGGGATTTGTCAGTTGAGTGTAAATGCTATTTTGGGGCATTTGCTGGTGCTGTCTTACATATCCGCAAGATGCCAGCTGCTAGCTGGATTTTCCAACGAAGCCTCTGCATCCAACTTCAACAGGATAGGTGCATACCTTCCACCCTGGCATGCAACAACAACTTTGGGAAGTCGTTGTTATTTCAGTTGGAAACCTAAGCTGCTGGTTAAGGTCAAGCCTCATCTGCCACTTGCATCCAGGTTTCAGTATGGACAATTCCTTCTGGTCGATGTTTTTTCCCCTTCAGCTCCTTGCCTTATGAAGCATTAATACGGTTTGGAGAATGACGGGCTGGTTCTGTTGGATTCTAGCCTGCATTCCTCCAAAATATCTGCCAATTCTCAGAGCACTTGGTCGTGGTGCCATCTGTACCGGCCCTGAGTCAAAGCTGATTTGCAGCCAGTAAGAATGTGCTGCAAATTAGGATTTGGGGCATCACAGAGACTGTAGTTTGTTTCCAAGCCATATCAGAAATGTACATTCTGGGGGCTTGGGGAGTAATATGTAAACTTGATGAAGAAGCTCAGTCTTGCCTGTGAGATCTTCTACATGTGGGCCCAGGTTATGGTCCTGTTGGTGACTTCCTTCCAGTTTGTTCACTTTCCTTGCTGCCATTCGCACAAATCTCTTCTCTATAATATTTCATCCTCTATTCTGGCTTTTATGAACACCAGCTCTTTTCTTTCTTTCTTTGTGGATTTTTGACCATCTCTTGGGCTGCAAATAAACGAAGTTTAATCGCAACACAGCTCCTCACTATGGACACCCGATTGTTAGTTGCTATAGTTAACCAGCTCCCAGTAGCCAGTGCAAGCCAAACCAGCCTAACTTCTACTATCCCCCAAGCAGTTCCCGAGTAGCTTGGAACCCAGGGTGACTGGGTGGTCGTCTGTAGTAAGATTCATAGCCCTCAGCGGAGGCCCATAATTCACCACCTACCACCTCATATGTTGAACAGGTTCTCCCTGAATAGCAACACACCTGCTGAGAAACCAAATGTGATTACTGGCAGCTTATGGTGACTAAAAGGACGTTAGTGACACCAAGCTTTTTGGGGAAGATCCAGTTTGATCAGGAGAGACGCCATACATCCCACTTTGGATGGAGCAGCTCTCATATCTAGAAATATGGCTGAGTTTATTAGTAAACCAAAACCATGACAACCAAAAGTTGAGACCAGGAAGAGGAGTTCAGTCTTCTTTGTGCTTCCATTACAGAAATCACAATCCCAAATCCCACAGAGACTGTGTCTGCCCTCCAACCAACCAAAATCAATTAACTCAAAAAAAAGAGAAGACAAGTTATACATAAAACCTAATAAAAATTAATGCTACCACGCAATACAACGAAAAATTAAATGTGGACACTTAAACATTAGATCACTCCCATCTAAACTGTATTAGTAAATGATATAAAATCAGATCATCATATTGATATATTTTGTCTCACTGAAACCTGGTTGTATCACGAGGAAAATGGTCGCCTAAACAAATCCACTCCCCCAGGTCATATTAATACTCATATTCCCGGAGGCACTGGCCGAGGCGATGGAGTTGCAGCCATTTTCAGTTCAAGCCTAATAATCAACCACTAAACCTAAACTCTGTTATAACTCATTCGAAAGCATGGTTCTTAGACATCCAACCTGGAAAACTTTAAAGCCTGTTCTATTTGTTATAGTTTACTGTGCTCCTGGACAGTACTCTAAATTTCTGTCTATCATTCATAAAGACTGCATTTATCTCATTATTAGATCCAAAGAGTCCTGCTCTATCAAGCTATTGTTTGGTAACCACTGAATTCCTATTTCTGGACTATACAGCATTAGGCAAAAATGTCTTACTAGATGTCTACCTGATAGTGCTGTAGCTAAATTTAAGGAAGTGATTCCATCAGTGCTTAATTCACTGCCATATCACATTATAACAGAGAACTCGTCAGCTAACTTTGGTGAATCCTAAATTGATCATCTTGTTAATAGTGCTGCAGCCTCAATGAGTGTGTTACTTGAGTCTAAAACAGAGGAGATTAGCTCAATGAGTTTAACTGTCAAACTTACATATCAAGGTGAACAACATGGAAAATTGAAAGGATACAACATTCTAGTGTCTACCAAAGTAGTAGAATTCTGCTTAGCCTGGCATGATAGTCTTAAAACATATAGGAAGTCCCTTTGTAATGCCAGAGAAGCCTATTAGTCATCTGTAATAGACGAAAATAAAAAACAACCCTAGTTTCTTTTCAGTAACATAGCTAGGCTGACAGAGACATGGCTCAGTTGATACATGTATCCCTATAGAGTGATGATTTCATGAGCTTCTTTAATGAAAAAAGTCTAACGATTAGAGACAAAATTCACCAACTCCTGCCCTTAACCAGCACTAATTATTCCTCAAACACAGGACTTTTAGAAACAGCTGTAATAATTAGACATTTTCTCTCCCATCGACCTTCACAAAATTGAAATTAGAAATGAAATTGAAATAGCTGTAATTAAACCTCTTGAAAAACCTAAACTTGTTCCAAGTGTTTTAGCCAAGTATAGACCCATATCCAACCTTCCCTTTCTCTCTAAGATCCTTGAGAAAACTGTTGCCAACCAGTGGCGTGAATTTTACATAATAATAGTTTATTTGAGGATCTTCAGTCAGGATTTAGAGGCACCATAGCACTGAGACAGCACTGGTGAACGTTACGAATAATCTACTAACCGCATCTGACAAAGGACTTGTCTCCGTGCTTGTGTTGTTAGATCTTAGTGCTGCATTTGACACTATCAACCATCACATCCCATTTCAGAGACTTGAACATTCAATTTGTATAAAAGGCAATGCTTTAAGCTGGTTTAAGTCAAGTTTATCACATTGATTTTGGTTTGTGTCCATATACACAAAAGTTCATGGTGTTCAACAAGGATCTGTGCTTGGACCAGTTCTATTCTCCTTAAATATGTTTCCCCTTGGCAATATTATTGAGAAACACTCCATAAACTTCCATTGTTATGCAGATGACACCCAATTGTACTTGTCAACAAAGCCTGATGAAACCAGTCACTTAGCTAAACTTCAAGCATGTCTTAAGGACATAATGATCTGGATTTCCAGCAAATTCCGGCTGTTACGCTCAGGCAAAACTGAAATTATTGTACTTACAGCAATTTGGAAACACTTTATTTAATGATATACAGTGCTTGCTCTGGATGACATTGCTTTGGCCCCTAGCACCACTGTTAGGAATCTTAGAGTTCACTTTGTTCAGGATATTTTCTTTATCTCCCTCATAAAGTAAGTTTCAAGCCTTTTTTTTGACAATGTAAAATCAGGCACATTCTGTCCTAAAATGATGCAGAAAACTTGTGCATCCTTGTTACTTCTACACTAAATTATTGCTACTCGTTATTATCAGGCTGTCCCAACAAAACTTCAAATAGTCTTATTGGTATTATTGGCCCTGTTATTATAACTGTTAGTTTCATTATTAGTCTAATTGTTATCATATATCTTTATGTGGTCTCTTTTTTGTATGTCAACCCAGTCATTCGAGGCAGTTGGCTGCCAACCATAAGCTAGGCTCTGTTAAATATTTATACCTGTTGAAAGGGAATTTGTTGTTGGGGCATACTTCTGTGTAGGACCAATGCAGAACCTATGCCATAGCTTTCACATGTGGCCTATACTGTTGTGAGCATTTATACTCGTGTGCTCATGTGGCTGCATCAATGCAATTAAACAAACTAAACGCTAGTCGATGATGACATTTCAATGGTATTTCCATTTAGTATTTCTGTGATAATGCAAATATAATAATAAAAAAAGAGACTACATAGACAACATACTGTACCTAGTTCTATAAAGACTAATGATTTTGGTCAATAAGTATTGTAGGGGATGTCTAGGGATGTGTATACAAGATTACACCTTAATCTAGCTAGTAGACTATACAGTACTTTATCCTGCGATTATCAAGATAATCATTGATAAGCATCGAGATTTAGATGGATCGGCTTAATCAGGATTACTAATAATGGGGCACCACCAGGAAAACCCGGACTAATAACCGTAATTTCAATGCAACCTCACATAAGGCACCATTTATTGTGCAGTGCAGGAGCAAGATCTGGCTATTAGCGATAATTACTGATTATCAGAGATAATCACTGGTAATTAATTAAAATTTATCAGAATCCGATTAATTTAGACAATCAATAATGGGGCACCACCGGGAAAACCCAGACCAATAACCAAATATTGGATCTCAAAGGAGTGTTCGCTCAGAATTGCCAATATTTAAGAAATATTGGTAATACTAGAGTGAATAAAGAAGGAGTGGAGGTCGGCAATGACTCCGTCAACCTGCTTGTTATCACAATATATGAACAGAAAACACAAAAGCAACTTCTCATTTAAAAGATAATAGAATTTATTATTATCAGTAATATCAACTTCCGATTAACATCACTTCCGAATAATAGATCCTATCATGCACTATTACTACTGATCTACTAACTACAGATCGTGAAACCAGTATTGAAGTTTGTGTGTGTGTGGGAGTATATGTGTGGTTGGGTGTGTGTGTCTGGGCGCGTGTACGAGGGTCTATGTGTGCACGCGCCTGAAGGGAGGCGGAGCAAGATGGCGGATGTGACTCATTACAGCCATGTCATACGAGGGTTGGCAGGAAGGAAGTCTGTGGAATGTAATGGCGGTTGTAGGTAACACGTATCTTAAAGGAAAAACTAAGTGAGGGAGGGTGGAACTTCCCTGCGCTCAGGTATTAGAATAGGAATGTGTGTGTTAGTAAGAGAAGAAGAGGTAGATGAGTTCGACAGCGACGTTCTGGTGATCACGATGCCTGTAGGCCTTCTTTGTCTACAGTCTGTTAGTGAGGCACAACATTGAGTTTAACTGTGTCTAGCCACTGCACACCACTATTGTTAGGCGGTTTATGTCTGGTCTTCAGCTTAAAAGCCATTACTTGAGAAGTTTATGAGACCCTGTCCTCCTTCTTCCACTGGCCAGTATAAGACAGATCCAGTGTTACCCTACCTAGCAAAAGTCCACTATGGAACACTGGACATCCTTCTTTTCTCCCACTGCAGAGCTGTGGACAGACTGGGTGCTGCCCTCTCTCACCACTTTCCCACCATTAAGGCCTCACTTTTTACCCAATGTACCTTTGCTGATGAAGCCTTCTGATACAACCACAGGCTTTCCTATAGATCCTCTGCATCCCCTGGACCCATGGCAACACATTTAGTCAGGTGTGAGGGGAAACTATTCAAGGTTGCTTGTGTTGTGTCTCCCTGATGGTGACCGCTGATTGAGCTGGCTTCTCAGCCTGCACAGGAAAGGCTCAAGAACCGGGCTGAAAAGCTGCCAAGAAATGGGACAACCTTGTCTTATCTACCTCTGCACAGGGATTGGCCAGCTCAGCCCACCCCCCACCATCACCAAACACCCAGTACAGTATAATACAGTACAGTATAACTCAGTAAAGTATAACAGTATAATAACCTGACCTATAATACAAAGTTTTTACCAAAACTAAAAGCTTTAAGTACTCAAGTACTTTTTCCCTATCTAAAGAGAAAATGTCAAATTCATACAGGATGAGCACATCTCGGAATACAAAGAGGTTGCCCATTATTGTTCTGCCCTGTACACAGTATATTTTGTCTGTATGGAAAGCATTGCATTGTCTATGCATTAAAGGGCCACAAGCCTCCAGTTTTTCAGGCAGGCTAATTCTCCTTTTTAGGGAGCAGAGAGAGAGCTGCCCTCCTACAGGACCCAGGCATCATTCCTGCATTAAAGCACTCCATGAATGCGTCATACAGGTCAAATCCAACAGAACACTAGAAATGACTTTAAAGGTTAGTATTTAACCATTCAGTCCCTGGAGCCCCTGCTATAGTCATCTGACCAACACTAATAGTCATCCTCCAAAATTAGTTTTCTGACCATTGTCTGCCTTTTCCTCATGACTGAGCTGAGAAGAAACTTCTTGCACCTGCTGGTAGTGTCTGCCACTCTTCCACTGCTATGCATTCAAGCTCTTATAAGTTTCCACGAATCATTTTTACAGCGGTTGATTTCAACTTTCTCCAAAGGATTTTGAGGGAATTTAGGTCATTAATTGCTCATTACAGGCCATTTTTAAAACAGTCTGTCTTTTCCTTTTCAACCTTTGTTTTGGGCTACTGTGCTGCTGGATGTGTGCTATGGGTCATTGTCCTGCTGAAAGACCAAAACCTAAAACCTAGTTTTCACTCTAAAACTTCCTGGTAAACTTCTGATTTTATCATTCCTTTGGTACATTTGGTGCCTCAAGGACCAAATGCAGCAAGACAACCAAACAGCATGATAGAACCTCCACCATGTTTTACTGTAGGTAGGCTGTTGTTTTCTTTATGAGCTTCATATTGTTGCTCATAAAAAAACTGATGCACTGCATTCCCAAAGAGCTCTACTTTGGCTTCATTTGTCCATACAACATTATCTCAGAAAGACTGAGGCTTATCTTTGAAATTTTGCAAAAATTAGTCTTTCCCTTTTGTGCCTTTCTTTCAATAGTGGTGTCCTCATTGGCCTTCGTCAATGGAGTTCTGAATTGGATTACTGTGTGGCGGTTCAGGCTGAAACCAGTACTTCAGGCTTAAACCAGTACTTCAGGCTGAAACCAACACTTCAGATTGCTCCAAGTCTTTAAATGATTTTTTTTTTTCACAATCCACAGCAACCTTCACAGACTTCTCTCATTGAGTTTCCTCTTAGGAACATGTCCTGGAAGCATCTTAACAGTTTTGTTACTTTTAAACTTCTTGATGACGTTACAATCTTTTGAAACAGGCATTGGTGGTTGCCTTGTAGCCTTTGGAATTGTAATTTTTTTTTTTGATAATAGCTTTTCTGATGCTGTAAGATAGCCATTCACCACCATTGTGAAGACAAGACCATTTTTATATTGTAAAATCATCATTCACTGATTAATTAAAGTCATATGAACACTGGATATTAAGCATCGGTGACTTGTTTTTTATTTTGTTTGAGAAACTAATTTAAATTAATCAAAAAATGCCAATAATTGTCTAAAGCATGCATTTTATGTCTGTAATTTGTATTATACTATATGAAAGCTTAAAATCTTAACCAGGACTGTAAATATGACTTGAATTAAATTTTGCATTCTCTGTGATAGAATGTGATGGTCAATAGTTTCAAAGGCAGCACTAAGCTCTGATATGACAAATACAGAGATGAGTCCTTTGTCTGATGTCATTTGTAACCTTCACTAATGCTGTCACTTTGCTATGATGGAATATAAATCCTGACTGAAAACCCTAAAATAAACTATTTTTATGTGGAATGTCACAAACCTCAGTGGCAACTAGGAGGTTTAATTACAGCCTGCTAATAAGGACAGATTGATTATATCAAGTGAAGAAGTGCTAACTAAGGGTAAAACCTCCTTAAGCACCTAAAAGACAATTTGACGGTTTAGATAAAGATATTGTTGAAGTTAGTTGCTAGGTCAATGTAAGAAAATCTACACATTTTTTTACGCTTGTTTTTGAAGTTTCAGTGTTTGAGGATAAATCAGTGCCAGTTGAGGGCAGTAGGTTGTGAGTTTTGTCTCCAGCAGTTAGAATGTTATTATTAAAGCAGCTCACGTAGTCATTACTACTATATCTATAATATACTATATTCCATATCTCACTGTTTTAACCATATCCTTGAAGAAGGTCCAGGGTTCTGGTTAAAACAGTTACAGGGCTGTTATTTTCCTTTATTAAAGATGACTAACAGGCTGCTCTGGCATTACAAAGGACCTTCGAATATGTTTTAACGCTATCGTGTCAGGCTAGGCGGGATTGTTCCAGTTTAGTTGAGAGCCATATCCTTCCAAGATTTAATTTTGTTTGCTTTAATATGTTAGTTTAAGATTTAAACCATGGTGCTAGCCTCCTCTGTTTTAGAGTCGAGTGACACTCTCATTGAGGCTGCAGCACTATTAACAAGATGATCAATTTAGGATTCACCAAAGTTAGCTGACGAGTTCTCTGTTATAATGTGATATGGCAGTGAATTAAGCACTGATGGAATCACTTCCTTAAATTTAGCTACAGCACTATCAGGTAGACATCTAGTAAGACATTTTTGCCTAATGCTGTATAGTCCAGAAATAGGAATTCAGTGGTTACCAAACAATAGCTTGATAGAGCAGGACTCTTTGGATCTAATAATGAGATAAATGCAGTCCGTTGTAATGACAGACAGAAATTCAGAGTACAGTCCAGGAGCACAGTAAACTATAACAAATAGAACAGGCTTTAAAGTTTTCCAGGTTGGATGTCTAAGAACCATGCTTTCGAATGAGTTATAACAGAGTTTAGGTTTAGTGGTTGATTATTAGGCTTGAACTGAAAATGGCTGCAACTAGACTGCCTCAGCCGGTGCCTCCGGGAATATGAGTATTAATATGACTAGGGGGTGGATTTGTTAAGGCGACCATTTTCCTCGTGATACAACCAGGTTTCAGTAAGATAGAATATGTCAATATGATGATCTGATATAATCATCTACAAATTGAGCTTTAGATTTGAGTGATTTAATGTTTAAGAGTCCATATTTAGTTCTCCTATTTTTTGTAGTATTTCAGTGGTGGTATAAATTTTTCTTAAGTGTTAGATATAACTTGTCTTCTCTTTATTTTTGAGTTAATTGATTTTGGTTGGTTGGAGGGCAGACACAGTCTCTGTGGGGGGTTGGGTTAGTGACTGCTGTAATGGAAGCACAAAGAAGTGTGTGAGAGTGAAATCTCTGGTTGTCGTGGCTTTAGTTTACTAATGAACTCAGTCATATTTCTAGATATGAGAACTGCTCCATCCAAAGTTGGATTTTTGCCCCCATATTATTATTACTAGGAAACTTTATTGTTTTGCAGATGATACTCAATTATATGTATCAATGAAGCCAAATAAAAACCCATCAGTTAGCTAAACTTCAAGCATAAGGACATGCAGATCTGGATAACCGGCAATTTTCTTCTTTTAACTCAGTGAAGTTATTGTACTTGGTCCAGAATACCTTATAAAACATTAGCTGATGATACTGTTACTAGATGGCATTGCCCTAGCCTTCAGCCCAATCATAAGGGGTCTCAGAGTTCTCTTTGATTGGGATATGTCCTTTGACTCCCACATAAAATAAATTACAAGGACTGCTTTTTTTTCACCTATGTAACATTGTATACATATCAGACACATCCTGTGTGTCAAAATGTGCAGAAAAAGAGTCCATGAATTTGTTACTTCTAGGCTGGACTATTGCAGTTCATTATTTCATGTAAAGATATTCTAAATTCTGTACTTAAAATTCAGGGGTACCATTAATTTCAACCAGGACTGTAACTCAGGATAACTGGTATATCTATGCTCAATGAAATAATAACTTTGATACTGTTTGGAGGGGACCCCAAAATATTATTCGTATAATTTCATTTAATTCAGCTAACACATCAATTTACAATCGCATTCTTTTTGCTTTATGTGAAGCTATATTTTAATTGAAAATGTACTGGTTTTATAGGATTTCTGGAATGAAGTGTTCATAATCTAGTACTTCATGCAGTATTGATGTTTGGGAAAGTGCTGCACAGTTTCAACCACCAGATGGTGCCTTTGAATAAGTAAATCAAATCAAATCAAGTCGTTCAGTGTGAGTGAAACGCTTGACTCAGGCCACATTGAACACGGCCCCGAACCGCAGACTTTAGTGAGGGTAACCTGGATGATGGAGAATGAACAGTGCGAGGTAACTTGTTAAATTGTTGACTGTACTCCTCTTGAAACTTGGTTGTTTATAAGTAAAGGAGAATTGACCTGGTAAATGACAAATAAAACTTGGCCTGGGCCATTGAAGCACCGGCCGCTGTGACGGTGCGACAGCCCCGAGCTCTGACGAGACTAAAGATAGTGTGTATCGCGCCTCACAAGCTGTTTATAAACAGACGCACCTAGCTGGCTACTTGGGGTAAAAAGTGCTCCCGATGGCTTGTACCGTACAAGGTCACTTTGTCATGTTCTTGTAAAACAGTTAGGCCGTTATTTTTTTCCTCAGCACCAGACTTGGTTGAGCCCCACCTGCCGCTCATTACATTGATAAGGCAGCCGCCACTATTTTTGAATGTTTTGTTTGTTTTTCTAAAAATGCCATACAGCCTAATCTTGCTCCAAACCATGTCCTAATGAGAACTCAGTGTTTTAGGTATAAAGATATATAGATAAACCGATTAAGATATATAAATAGATGTTAAGTGGTTTCCTACTTTCCAGGAAGCTATATTTCTTGTTTATGTAATGCCAAACAGTGGCTATTTGGCTGGAACACTCGAAATTTTTAACGCTACACAGTAAACGTGATTGTTCCAAATGTAAACATGTTTAAATGAACACCTAAGTACTGATGATATAATGATGTTAGGGGGATGACGGGACACAATATCATTTGTACCGTGAGGTAGAAGAAAAAATGTTACTTGTTGAGACAATCCAATGCAAATTGGTAACCTTGCAGTTGCTGCTGCAAGGTTTAGTCACTTAACCAATACATCAAGGAAATAAAATTAATCTGCAACTATTTTGATAATTGATAAATCATTTAAGTTGCTTTTAGAGCAAGAAAGCCACACAGAGATTTTCATGTTCTCAGTTGTTAGTTTACTAGTGTTTATTTCCTGCCCTCTGTTCAATAATTTTTTTAGTGCTTTGAATTATGGGTTAAAAAAGAGAACATTCGACGATGTCGAATTGTAAAGGGAATCTTTAATAGTTTTCTAATGTTTTATAGACCAAACAGTTAAGTGAGAAAATAATTGGCAGATTGATTGATAATGAAAAGAATGCAACTAATAGACCTATATTGATTAAATTCAGTGGTATGTTTTTATTCTATAATATGTGTTTTGGTTTCCACCCTTTAATGTAATGCATTAAAGGGTGGTTTTAATTTTTTGGCCAACTTATTAAATACATCAATGCAACATAATATTAAGTCCCTAAGTAGAAAATTAATCATAAGAGTTGACTGAATGGTAATTTTTCTGCTGTAGTAGAGTTGTCAGCACATCCCTGACATACAAGTGGGGAAGGGAAACTAAAAGCCACCCCTACAATTCTAAAATTCATTTGTCTTTTAATGCTTTTATCCAAATCAACATACATCTGAGAACTGAAACAATACAAGAAGGATCTAGTCAAGAGGGAACAACATGAGTAATTGCCATGAAGCAAAGTCTGACTGGATGTAAGTGCCTTCAGGCAGTGTGAGAGGCCGTCCGTAGAGTGACAAGGCTGCATAAGGAAAGTGAGCAATTTTGTCTGTCAAATACAGAGGTGTTCAGTAAAGAGCTGAGTCTTTAGTCTTTTCTTAAAGACTGAGAGGGATCTGCAGATCAGAGTTTGGTAACTCGTTCCAACACCAGGAAACCACCAAGGGGAAAGTCTAGTTAATGACCGAGGGCCCTGTTGTGGTGTTGAATCAGGCATCTTTCCTTGGCAGAGTTAGTGAAAGTGTAGGCCTGAATGTGTGAGTTCAGGTAGGAGAGAGCTGTTTTGGTTTCATTTTTGTAGGCAAGGGTCAGGGTTTTGAATTTGATGCAGGCAACAACTGGTAGCTAGTGGAGCGATCTAAACAGCAGGGTGACAGTTGCTTTTTGGGACTGGTTGAAAACAATGAGAGCTGCTGCACTCTGGATTATCTAAAAGCTTTAACAGTGTTGCCCTGTTAAGTCTGGAATAGACAGATATAAGTATTTTATTTATTAAAAACAATTGAATGGTCAGTCAGCAGTCATTATTTAATTACAGCATCAAAACAAGCAGGTGAACTCTGCTTTTAAAGAGGAGTGTATTTCAGCCGATGTTGAAAGACATCCTAGTACCCACACTTGTGGTATTTAAAGTTAGACCAGTACCAGTCAACAGTGCCCAGGTGCCTGTTAAGACTGCAAGTGTTTAAAGGGATTATCCAAGCTCACTCAGACACAGTTTGTTAATGAGGCCATCATGCTAACACAAGGTTGAGTCAAGCTTTGTTTTATTTTATCTCCACATGAAGAACAAATAACCAATACACTTTGACTTATCCCAGTAGGAAAAGTACAGGTGTTACTATTAACATTAACAGTGGCTCTGTTCTGTGGTGATGTCCCAAGTAAACCTTGATGGTGAACCAAAATGAACAAAACCAGGATCCCTGTAACTGACGTATGTAATTGGAAATCAGCCAATTTATGTGGCTTTCCCTTTTCTGATGGTTCGAAAAGCTTATTAAACTGAAATAGCCAGACAGATATAAGGCCTGCTGAACATAAGAGAAATACAGCATGTATCAACATCATAGCATTTTATTTGTTCCTGTCAAATTCACTTTTTTAGGAATGTATTTCTCCAAATTATTGATACATTATGTTTCATTTTTGTTGCTGACATCAGATATACAATATTTTTATAGGTCTCATCCAGAAGGATAGATTTTCAATATTGTAAGTACTGTAAGTGATGATAAACTCCAGAGGTTCTACAATAACTGCATAGTGTTTAGACATACCATATTCATGCTGAATCAAACATCACAAACTAAAACTTCTTCATGTCTATTGATTAGTGTTGGTTTCAAAACTATCTTATACATGGATTTCTGCCAATAATTGGACTGTTGTGTTACAGTAGACTGGGGTGAATTATGATACACTTAGCTCTTAAATACCATTCTAAGTGGTATTAGAAGAAATATCAGTGGAGGAAAGTAACTAAGTAGATTTCCTCAACTACAGTACTCAAGTAAATGAACTTTACAATTTTGAGGTACTTGTACTTGAGTATTTGTACAATTCTACAATTTTACAAATTTACAATTCATTTGGCAAACACTTTTAACCAAAGCAACATATATTTAAGAGCTGAAACAATTCAAGCCAGGATGTAGACAGAGAAAAACATGAGCAAATGCCATGGGGCAAAGTTCAAACCTGATAGGATGTAGGTGCCTCCAGGCAATGCCAGAGGCAGTGCTTAAAGTGCATAACTTTTTTTTTCCTTCAGTCTATTAAGTACAGAGGTGTTCAGTAAAGAGCTGGGTTTTTTTCTTTAAAGACTCAGAGGTATTTCCATTTCATACTTCTTACTACTTCACTACATTTCAGAGTGAAATATTGTACTTTTTAAGCCACTATATTTATTCAATACCTACTATATAGTTACTTTTCAGAACAAGAGTTACATTTGAAAAATAGGAGCTTGTAAAATACACTGCATTGTTGCAGATTGAACCAGTGGTTTAATTTGAGAGCAACTGCAATAAAAAGACATCTTCACTTTAAACTTTTCAGATGTTGTATTTAAGATAACTGTTTGAGGATCAAATACTTAGAATTGTCCAGTGTTTTACAAACATTGGAGAAAATTTCATAAAATGCATTTTTGTGTCAGAGGTTTGTTCTTTTTTTCTTTTTTCTCTTATTGATCCTCTGTTCCCCTTCTACTTTTTTGCAACATTTGACATTATTCATATTCCTGGCATTTCCATTGTTTTTTTATTTGCAAATCAAAAAAAAAAAGGTGGATCGAAACCCACTTTAAATCTCTCAATGTTTTTTTTTTTTTGTTTTTTTTTTATCAGCCATTGTGAAAAAGTGAGATGTGTTTCTGGGGGTTACCATCCTAATTTTCCAGAAGATGGCTGATTTTTGTCTATTTCCATTGATCTTAGATTTTGAATACTTTGAATAAGAATACTAATTCATTTTATTTAGTAAAAAAAAAATAGTTGTTAAAATACAGAACAAATCACATAACGTTTTTCCTACATGCTGATGCATATGATAAGCTGCTCTATCTTAAGGGGGAACTCCACTAATCTTAGACATCATCAGATGCTTCCAGGTGCTGGGGAGTACTACTGCATATGTAGAACAAGAAGGTCAAAACCGGGTATCAGTACTTTAATACAGTACTTGTATAGTATTTTAATTCAGCTGAATTCCCAATAAAGCTGTCCTCATTTATGTCATTTTTTTCTGTTTCTCTTGTTAGGCAACAGAACAAGTATAAAATAGTGACTGAAAGAAGGCCCATTAAGACAACATGTTAACCATGTCAACCAAGCTGCTGATCTGCAGCTGCTAAATCCTGATTTTATAATCATGATGTTGTCTGACAGAATAGACAGACACATAGGTTGAAGACAACAACTTTGTTATGATTTCAGTTATATTTACCTGTAAAATGATACTAGAGAAAATGAGCTCATTCACATCTATTCAGCTTCCCTGCAGTCAATGAAATGAGATGCATAGAGAGGGATGCTTGCACAGGGAAAGCCTGACCTCACAGTCATGGGGCATAATGGCGACTTTCTTCTGCAGAAAGTTGCCGAGGTTCTGTCAAGTGCCCAGTAGTCCTTGCACATTTTACATATACTGATTTCATGCACTACCCTTTCCCTTTTTGTGTGCATATAAAAAGAAGACGCCTGCCAAAATAAAAAAAGAAAAAATTCCAACAAACCTACGAAATAAGTCTCCAGCCAGATAACACAAATGTAACATAGATCAAAGTACCCAAACCCAGACAGTTATTGAACAGGGTCATCTAAGACAGCAGTGAACAATGGGGAAACTACTCTTGGTTGGACTACAGTCATGGATATTCACATTTATACGGCTGGCCCCAGTGCAAAAAAGGTGTATAAAGCTTTGTGTGTCTCCAGAGGGAGCTGCTTAAAATCTGATATATGTCCCTATGTGATGTTACTTGACTCAGCTTCAGCTGGGACTGAAGACTACAAGTCTGAAAAGTAAAAAAAAATTCTAGGGGTTTGGGTTTAGAAAAAAGTGTGCTTACCTGACCTTTGCTGCAGGCTGGAGGGCTTCAGTCCACATTAGCTGCTACTAGCATAAGACACACTAACCCCAATTTAACTGTTGAGTTCCATTGTGGGTAATGCAGGCAACAAATTTTAACTTAGAGGAAGAATGTGTGGATTAAAAAGATGTTATTTCTGGTCCTTCTGTGTTCATTTGATCATTTTCTTTTTCAACTGTCCAATGTTAGTCCAATAGTGAGATAGGAGTACAAAGCTAAATCAGTGAAGCGCTTTAGGTGCTGAAAACTGCAACAGTGGGCACTGGGACAGACTCTGTCTGGCAGTTTTCCTGTCCCTATTACGTGTAGTGCCAAGTTTGCTGTTGTAGCCTATTGTTTTCCTGAGGCAGTTTTCATAATTTTGCTTCTGTACACAACCAAAATGGATTTCAGACAAAGCCACCAAGATGTGATTGAAATGTAGACTTTCAGCTTGAATTCAAGAGGTTTAACAAAAAATATTGCATTGACCATTTAGGAATTAAAACCATTAAAGTTTCTGCCATCTGTCTGATAGGTTTGTTCTGTTTTTTTAGCCTACTGATGGCCTCCTTCAATGGCATCGACACCTCTTTGGACCTCTTTGGACCACATTTTTAAAAGTTCAGCTACAACAGCTTCCAGATGAATATTCAACACTTGGAATCAACTCCAGACCTTTAATCTGCTTCATTTGCTATGAAATAAGGCCAAACCTGCCCATTAAACTGATTGTCTGTCAACTGTTCAGTCATTTTTAGTCCCTGATATTATGGGACTATGTATAGAAATGGCTGTAATTCCTAAACTATTAATGTAAAATTTTTGTGAAACTGCTTGAATTAAAGCTGAAAGTCCACACTTCAATCACATCTTGATGGCTTTGTATTAAAACTGCTGTGGTGATGTAAAGAGGCTAAAATACAGAAATTTTGTGACTGACCAAATACTTGTACACCTAACTGAATATAATCCAGCTGTTGTTTGTAAAATTTACTTAAGTATACCTGATTTGGAATTAATAGGCCAAAAGAGTACAGGATTATCTGTCCTGATAGTTCTGAAGATGCTGTCACTGTCTAATTGTTCCCCTTTTTTTCTCCATCAGGTGCTGAACCTTGAGCGGGTGCAGGCACTGGAAGCCTGGCTTAAAACAACAAATACCACACTGACTCAAGTAAACGGCCAGAGGAAATATGGAGGACCACCTAAGGGTGAGAGAAGATTCTGCAGCTCAGTTCCAACATACTGCCTTTACACAAGATTACAGTGAAGCTAGCTAATTGTAGAAACTGAAAGATATAAATATGAAGAAATTAGGACTACAACTAAGGATTATTTCGTTATCAGTTATTTATATATTTTTGTTTTAATTGTTGAGTCTACCACTGGAAAATAGTAACAAATGCAAATAACAAGTTCCCATTTCAGGATGATGTGTTTTGTTCAAGCCACAGTCCAAACTCTTAAAGAGAAATTCCCAGTGACACAATGTACTTTGCAAATGCTCATTGAAGTAAAAGAACATGTTCCAAAACATTTGAAGAGTCATTTAAAAAAAAAAAAACTAGCAGAAAACATGCTGTTGCTGTAATTGACATTGAAGTGAAAATCTTGTGCTATGATCACAATAGGGGGAAAAAGGATGCATCAAAACTCATCTAAATAATAGGAAATTGTTCTAGGCTAATTATTCTCCTTTTCAGTGCAGTCTCAGATTATTATAGTTAGAAATTATTTGGAGTCATTTTCTATTAATCCACATCATACCTCATTGAACATCGAAGAAAAATGTGCTTAATGAATATAAGCATATCTAAAGATCATATAGTTTATAGAAATGCCTTGGGTACCTGTTCTATCTCAAAATATCATAGTGAACAAAAACTACAACAAAAACTACAACAAAAATTTAGAGCAATTAAAATGAGAACAATCTACAGTATACTCTAAATGTAAGTTGTAAAGTTCCAATGAAAAAAATTATAGACTATATGCATGTACATTTGCAAACAAAATTGTGTGTGTACTGTGAGTGTGTGTGTGTATTTGTATCAGACAGATGGCAGAAATTGTACAAGTGACTAAATCGATAATTAGGCACATCAATAAAAAGAGGAAATGCAAGACCAAAAGGCCTGCAAGACCACTAGTGGATGGTCGCAGAATTTTTTCTTGGTGAAGAAAAACCTCACATCATTGGAAACCCTCAAAAAAAACAAAAAAAAATAAACACCTGCCCAGTTCTGAAACAATACTCTTTGGACATATGACCCAAGATTAATTTGTACCAGAACGATGGGAGAGAAGAGAATTGAGAAGGAAATGAACAGTTTTGGATTCAAATCTTCTTGAGGATGCAGGTGAATCAAACCTTCTGCAGTGGTTAGGAGGTACAGGAAAAGCCAAACCACCAATAACACAAGCTGCAGTGGCTGTCCTTGAAAAGTAATGCCATTCAAAATTTTTTGTTTATGCAACATTGTATTGGAAAACAGATGTTAAAGGCCTCTGACTTGGCACAAGGATTAGGACAATGAATGCAGGTTTGTTCACACAAATACTGAATGACAAGATTACCCCCAGTCTCAGGAACTTGCCAGAGGACAAATTTTCCAACATGACAATGATCCCAAGTCAACATGTTTTTAAAAGAAGAAAAAAGTGAAAGCAATGACCAGGCCAAGTCTCTGACTTGAATCCATTAGAACACCCTTTGAATTATATATCAGAAATAAAGGCGGACATACAAAGTATTAGAGACATAAAGGAATGAATTCATACTCAAAAAAGGATGCACTGAGTTACTGAGTTTTGTTGCAGCTACTTTCTGTTGTAAATCTAATTAATTGTATTGTGATGGGTCAAACATTTCCCTGAAATGAATTAGATTCTTTTTTTTTCTTTCTTTTTTTTACTTTGGCTAAAAACACATAAAATTATATTGAATGGACAGGATTTGTAGTTTCTTGACATTTTAGGGGTACTGACCAGGGTTGGACTCAGTTTTGTCATAAGACTATGCTAAATTAACTGTGAAAACTGTAAGTGTCTTTGATTCAGAACCTCAGAGCCTGGAAAAGACATCTCTACACTTTCCCTGTCAACAAAAAAAAAGTTCTGTTTACATGCATTGTTCCAAACATTTTGTAAACTGTGTGAGATTTTGAGGCCAAAATTAAGTGTATAGATCTCATTTGGGTTTTTCTGCCTTTTATACTCAGAGCTTTGGAAATTGAAAGTCTGATATGAAAAGGGACCCAAAATAAAGAAAACTTTTTTTTAATGCTGGCAGTCTATGGCACATAAGCAGAAGCTCTATCAGGCAGTGGCAACACAGACAATGCTCAGTAGCAAAATAGATTGTTAGTGTTTTGTTATCAGGGGGAATGTTGCCATGACTAAAAAGATCAAATAACTCAAAACCTTACCCTTTGATGGGGATGTTGGCAGACAAAGTGGCAAGTAAAGTGGTTAATTTTCATTTTACCTGATGAGACCATGTGATTAGATCCATCATACGATGAGACAACATTACCCACTCCCATCTCCTGTCCATTCTGCTGTCAGTGTGGGACGGCCCCACCCCAGGGGCCCGTTGTGAGGTCTTCATCAGCCAGATCCCACGGGATGCCTACGAGGACCTGCTGATCCCCCTTTTCAGCTCCGTGGGCCCAATCTGGGAGTTTAGGCTCATGATGAACTTCAGTGGGCAGAACCGCGGCTTTGCATATGCTAAATACAGTTCGTCGAATATAGCTGCTAAAGCAGTCCGCCTGCTGCACGGCCACATGCTGGAGCCCGGCCTCCATCTCAGTGTCCGCCGCAGCACAGAGAAGAGACGCCTCTGTATTGGAGACCTGCCAGCCACCACCAGGCAAGAGGACCTACTAAAGGTAACGTTTCACTTTGGCTTGTCTTTTTGATAGCATGACAGGAACATACATTCAAAGGTACGCCAAGCTTAACGTAATGAAGTATAATTGAACGGTTGTGAAATAAATCCTCCCTTCATGGAGGGTGATCTATCTTTCATAAAGATAGTTTAATTTAAGCCATAGCCTACGTCTAAGAGTCAGACTTCAGATAGATTGTTAAAACCATCATGTGCACAATGCTTTCTAGTTATTCTCTAAAGTAGGATTTGTTTGCTGTGAATTCTGAGTAAATAGAAACATTTAAACTAAGAAAATGACTGGCTTAGTTCACTCCAGCAAAAAATGTTTTACTGTGACAATTCAGTGATCGTATAGTAATAATACAAAAACCTTCCACATAAAGAAGCCACTGCAGTGGCATATCAAGGCTTTGTGTTTCTGCCATTACATAGTCAGAATAATTTTCTTATCCAAATAAAAATGTCTGACAGTGCCCTCACTGCTGTATATTTTTGACAAGCCACCATGCTCTCTTAAAACTCTTTACTTTCTCATTAATCACTCCAAAATATTGTTAGCGTATCACAAATTATGAGCCATTATTTCCTCATTTTTTGTCATTTGGTTTAACTGGGCAGCAGTTTTCCTTTATTTTACCATGGAAACATGGCTCATATGCCACATATAATGATACCTATTAAAACAAAAATTACAAGCAGCCAAGTGGGGGAAAATGGTTCACGACAGTGTCCACCTTGAAATTCCGAATCAGAGATATTGGGAATTTCCGACTGCAACAACATCTCCCATTGGATGGAAAGAAGTGCAGACATATAAACAAACCATCGGCGAAAAACAAAATAAAGCCCAACTAGTACTACCATTTAGCTCATCTTAATAGGAGATTCTTTTCCTGTACTTCCTATTCTGCCCACATTTTAATTAATGCATTATTAGCTCAGTGTTTCCTCGTTGATAGCACAGGCAACTTTTCAGGCTAAAAATTAATCAGCCTTTGGCTCATCAGTAGCTCTCCTGGTTAAGCACATACTATACAGCAGGTAAAATAAGTATTGAAGACGTCACCATTTTTCTCAGTAAATAAATCTCTAATGGGGCTATTGTAATGAAATTTTCACCCAATGTCAGAAAAAACCCATGTGATCCCCACATGCAAAGAAATCAAACCATAGATGTCCATAAATTATGTGTAATAATGTGAACTGACACAGGGAAAAAGTTTTGAACACATGAAGAAAGGGAGGTGCAAAAAGGCATTAAAGCCAAGACACTTGCTCAAATCTATCAGTAATTAGAAAGTAATCCTGCCCCATGTCAGTGCAAATTAATATCAGCTAGTTCAGTCCCAACTGATGGTCTATAAAAGGGGCCTCATCACCAAGGTGTCACACAAGAAACATCTAATGATGGGCAAAAACAAAGAGCTCTCTCAAGACCTTCGCAACCTTATTGTTGCAAAACATACTGATGGCATTGGTTACAGAAGGATTTCTAAACTTTGAATGTTCCAGTGAGCACTGTTGGGGCCATAATCCAGAAGTGGAAAGAGCATTATTTCACCATGAACTGGCCACG